>NW_004624826.1:888843-919698 GCF_000247695.1 Heterocephalus glaber | reverse complement strand
AACACCACTGCATCAAGTACATCTTTGAAAATGACATTTTTTGGTAGTTATTAATCTATCACCTTTAGCTATGTGAATTACAACAAGATCGAGGACCAACCCAACATATAGTGAATAAACTCTTCAATATAACAACTTTACCCTTTGGGATGGGGAGTTAGAAGGGGATGGGAGGGAGGGACAGATGGAAAGAAGGATAGGGGAAGGTTAGCAGTGTGGTCAGAGGACACAGGTGAGAAGGAAAAAGAGAATAATAGGAAAATAAAGAAGAACTCCAAATGAGGACTAAAACAGGGACAAAAAGGGAAGATGAACAGAGCAAGAGAGTGGGAGAGCAAGAGAGTAAGTGTAAGAGAGAGAGAAAGGAAAGAGAAAAGAAAGAAGAAAAGAAAAGAAAAAAACAGAGAGAACAAATATTTGCAAAGAGTAGGAAAAAAATTAAAGATAAGAGGAGCAAAGGAAAAGAAAAGAGAAAAAACAAACTAACTAATAATACTAATTTTGGGAATAAAAAATAACAATGAAGGTGAAGGGCCTCTTTCAGGGTATGTCTCTGCTGTCACAATAGACAATGTGGGTAGCAGTGTGCAGATATAAGTCTATGAGTCTCAGCAAGCTAGTCGCAGACCCGTGAGATTCAGGCAGATTTTTGGCTGCAAGTCCCAAGTTGAGCTCCCTGTCCTCCTGTAGGGTTGAACTCTGCAGAGTTGTATTGCAGGTTCCAGCCGCCCTTCCCCTGAAGATAGTCCCGGTCCTGATGGGAGGTGAAGATGACTCCAACTTACCCAGTACAGTGGTCCGGTGGTCCGGTGTCATCTGCATCTTTGTAGTGTGGAACCAGGTGGCTGTACAGAGAAGAGGCCAGAGGAGCGGGGTGGTGGTGGGTGTCCAGTGGATTGCTGCCAGGGCGCAGGCTGATTCGGTGTGTTCCGCGCAACTCGTGACCTTGGTACAGAGTCTGCAGACCTTCCTGTCTGCAGCGGGCTGATTCGGCATGTTCCACGTGACTCGAGACCTCCATCCAATTATCTCAGTGGAAGACCTCCAGATGATATAGGGTGTATGATATGTTGACCTCCAAATAATCTAAATAAGGGAAATATAATTCTCAACCTGCTAGATAAACAGAATGCTGAGTTCATGAGCTCTAAAATTAAAGAATGAATTTTAGGAAACCACAGAGGTTAAGATTAGGGAATATGTATTGAGGTAAAGATAGCTCCATCTTGAGAGGGACAGGAAGGAGCACTCAGAAAGTGGGTTGCCACTCACTTTTGAGCAAAGCTATGAGGTGAGGTGGGCTCAAGGTGGGACAAAACTCTAGAAACTACCTTTCTAGATGTTCACGCCAAAAGCCCTGGAGTTATCATTGACTCTTCTTTCCTGCATTTTCAAAAATCTCAGACTCCAATTATTTTTTTAACCATTTCCCCAGCTACTAGTCTGTTCCAATACTCTATCACTTCCTGCCTGGATGATTGAAATAACCTCCCAATGAGGTTCCTTGCCTCCACATCTGCTGTCCTATAGTCTGCTCTCACCTTTGTGGCCTGAGAGATCCAGTTAGAGAAGTCAGATCAGGTCATGCCTTTCTTCCAAAGCCTCCATCTCATCCCGAGTTAAAGTAAAAATCCATAAAATGGTTCACAAAGCTGTCCATGGCTTAGAGTCCTCTACCTCTCTAACTTCATGTCTTCCCACTGTCCTCTTTATGCACTCTGGTCCTGGGACACTGGCTTCCTGCTCATTTCCCAAATACATCCACCAACTGTCTTCTTCAAGAGGGAAACTTGCTGCTTCCTCTACCTAGAATGATCTTTCCTCAGACATTTTTATGGCTTAGTTTTCATTTATTTCCAATTTCTGTTCAAATGTCATTGGTTGATGGAGCTTTCCCTAACTACACTTTTTTTTTTCCTGCTCCCATACTAAAGACTGAACCCAGGGTCTGTACATTGAGCTACACCTCCCAGGACCTTTTAAATTTTTAAAAAAATATTTTGAGACAGGGTACTGGTAAATTGCCCGGGCAGGACTTGAATTTACAACCCTCCTGCCTCAGTCTCCCAGAGCTCTGGAATTAAAAGCCTGTGCTACCATGCCCAGCTCTGATCACTCTTTTATAAATTAGCAATCCCCTCCTTCTAAGGTGTCCCTTCCACTCCTTACTTTGTTTTCATTTTTCTCTATAGCACTTTTATTTGATGTAGCATATATTTTACACACACATTCAGTGGTAGAATGCTTGCTTAGCATGTGTGAGACTCTGGGTTTGATCCCCAGCAGTAGAAAAAAAAAATCTTTCTTTCCTCCTTTTCTCTTCTACCACCAACTCATCCCTGGAAAAGCTACTGTCACAGATGGTGACATTTGAGCAATGTGGTCTTCTCAGTCTCTCTGCTCTATTCTCCACCTTGTGGTGGGAGTGTTAATAAACAGTGAAAAGATGATCAGAGAAAAAAAAAAAAGATGATCAGAAAAATCCAAGGACTTTGGTAATTCAGAATTTGCATGATAAGTAATACATAATTGAGAAGTATCTCTAGATTCAAAAGCATTGTTTTGTTCTTGATCCTGAATAATGGAAACAAGAAAAGAGCTATGTAAACTCAGATTATTTCAAACCTTCACTTGTGACTATTTTACATGTCACAATCTAATTGTCTCAATCACTAATTTGCATACTAATAGAAATAACAACATATTTTAAAAATTTTCTATGAGTACATGTTTGTGATTCATAATGAAAAATTATTGTGGGGAGTTCATACATATACATATTTCATCTTAGTGCTTTTTACTTCCCCTTCTCCTCCTTCCCTCCCCTCTCTTTCCATCTCTATATCCCCTCCCCATATACAAGAGCAACGATATTTTTTAATCCTTTAATGTAATAAGGTTGAGCAAGGGTACTTCCCAAAAGAAGTTTTATTCCTCCCTTACTACGGCTTTCAACCATCTCTCTATGTGGTGCCAGGGCAATTCCAAACTCTGGCCTTCACTTTTTAGCATAGTGTGTTGACAGACCCTACCCTTAGAAGTCAGAAAGCAGTGGGTAAAAACATTAACCTCTCCTAGTCGGGGATGTGGAACTGTGGAGAGAATGGAGCTAAAAAGCCTTAATGAGAAAAATCCATAAGTTAGCAAATAAAATTTCTCAAAAACATCTCTGATATGGGCCAGGGATTTGGCTCAGTGGTTTCAGTGCTTGCTGTGCAAGTGCAAGGTCCCGAGTTTGATCCCCGGTACCAAAAAAAAAACCCAAAAAACTCTGATATGTTCAGTGTTTATCATACTTCCTAAAAGTATAAGCTAAAATCTATCCTGCATGGGGCTGGGGATTTAGCTCAGTGGTTCCGCCGCCGGCCTTGCAAGCACAAGGACCCGAGTTCGATCCCCGGTACCAAAAAAAAAAAAAAAAGAGTAAAATCTGTCCTGCAAACATTTAACAGATCTCGGCAGAATTCTTAACTCAGGTTATAGCATTTCTTTGTAGATGATATATTAATATGTCAGTGGTGGTGAAGAACATAGGTGGTGGAGTTGGACTGCCTGGCTTTTAATATTACTAGATTGAGCACTTTTTGTGTGCAATCTTAGGCACTTGACTTCTAACTAAACATCTATTTTTTCAACCATAAAACGCAATTGGGTTTTTATGAAGACCGAAAGAAATACAGAGCTTAGTATTGTACAGAACAAGCCTTCAAGAGATGTTAGTTATTGGTATCTGGATTTTGAATTATTTACCATGTTGAACCCTAAAAATGCCTGAGGTCACATTGAAAAAGCTTAAATCTGTCTTTCTGGTTGAAACCTATAGATGGCACTACCATCTCATCTACAGTACTATAGTATACTATGTAGCAGGAAGATGTTCAGGATTTACCAGGAGCCCCTGAGTAGGGCCTAGTGAATAAGAACAAGAACCAGAGAGGCAGCAGGAAACTAAGCTGGTGAATTTAGGAAAATAATGTACTCTTGTACCTTGGGGCCCCCTCTTGAACTGCTTTCTTTGAAATTTAACCTGTGTGTTTGATCAAATGGGTAGAATTGACTGTTTTCCCAAAATGCTAGTGAATCTAAAGTATTTGTCTTGTTTTTCAATGCAACCAATACAATTTTAACCTGCCAGATTGGTGCTATAAGAGAGACACATATGTCCCCAAATTTTCCTCCCAAACATGAAATCTTCATTAGTTACTACCTGACTGTAACAAACACAGTTACCTTCTGTACCCTTACTCAGTATAAACTGGTGTGTGTGTGTGTGTGTGTGTGTGTGTGTGTGTCCTTCTAGTAGTTCTTTTTACTATGGTTCTAGACAAAAATCTCAAAGTAGGTAATAACTTATGATTTCAGAGAACTAAAAAAATAAATAAATACTGCTGATTCTGAAACACACTGGTGAATGAGGCAATACACTACATATTTTTATCTTTATTTCACATCAACTCCTATTTTAGACTTGATATTAGAATATAAATTTTATTATGTTTTTCTGTAAGCCATAAATATTTCCTTCACTGATCTTCTGTACGTATAAGAAATTTTGTAAGACTAGAGGAAGATACTTCCTGCATGTAAATATCAAGTAGTAATAGGCATGTAATAAGTTTTGGAAACTAATTTTATAAGGTACCTCACATGTAATTTGGGGCAAAGATAATGGATATTAAGAAGGGGGTGAGAGGAATATTTTAATGAATCAGATATAAAGAGCGAACATAATATAAAAATTGGAGACTGATGTGAATTACAAGCTAGTACATTGTGGCAGGGCTTTGTAAGGAGCACCGGTGTGAGACTATACAGAGCAGTAGTGTACTGTAGGAAACGAACATTCAGTGCAGACAAGCCTGATTCTTTTGGAAGTCAGTGCTCCCTAGCTCTGTTTATTTTTTTCACAGAAAAATGTCATCATAGTATCATTTTATGACTTGACAAGAAGAAGGAAGATGAAAATTTTAAGCATTGTAGCTGTTATCATTTGCAAAATCGCATGGCTTTTTTAAAAGCTTGAAGATTGAACATTTAGAAAACCTATTATTAAGCTTTGTAACAACTTAATAACTGATGGTTATGGTTTATCAGAATGAAAATATAGCTGAGGCAGGAGGATCACTGAGTTCAAGGCCAACCTTGGCTACATAGTGATTTCAATGTCGGCCTGAACTGCATAGCAAGACCCTGTCTCAAAAAACAAAAACCAAAACAAAATAAAAAGAATAGGAATAGGTACATTTAGTAGGTTCATTTAGAAAGTTTATAGAGATTTAATTATGCAGTTATACATGATTGGAAATATTCTGCATGGTACATAAATAACAGATATAAATAACAGATTTCAGGGACCAGATATTAGTAAAATATATGAAGACACAGATGAGACATAGCAGTTGCCAGTTTGTTGCCTCTCAGATCCAAATCTGCCCTTCTCTTACCTACTTTGCCATACAGGAGCAGGAACTTGTAAACATTTCTTCATTGCCAGTCATCCTTATTAATGGAGGGCACTGGAGTCACAGTCAGACAATGGGGTTTCTCTTCCTGGTCTTAGGGTGGTTTATTTTCCTCCTTCCAGTGACATGAGGGAGATCTTACAAAATTCACTCTTTAGTGAGTTTTTATAGCGCCCCCGTAAGTGTTTTCTTGAGGGAAAATTCTACCTCCCCAAGACCTCTGCATACTACTCTGTCTTCCAACAGGCTGTGCTACAGCCACTCTCTCCAACAAGGTCTGATTCTCAGTGTTATGTGATGCATACCCTCCTCTTAATTCTTAGTTTCCTCCTTGGATATTTTCTCCCTTAATCCTAGAGGTGGTAGTTGCTTCCTGTGTTTGCTGTTCCTGTATTCAATAGCATCCTCTTTTATCCCTTGTAACCATTTTTACTATTTAATAATCAGGCGTATTACATTTTCTCTGCTCAAATTACTGCTGTAGTTTTTTACATCCAACTAAACCATCACTAATGCACAAGAAAGGAGGAAAAGGTTAAGGGGTCATTGAATCAGACTTTCTCAATTTCCTTGCCCCAAAAGAAGCCTGAGATAACTTCAGATCTCAAGGAAACCCTGTACAAAGCATTGAATCTATGGCTTAAGTTATCAGTAACTTGTAGATAATAATGGTCAGTCCTCTTTTTAGTAAAGAATGATATTTTTATATAGGTCTACTTTTTAGGTGACTTACTAGTGCTCTTTTTCCGTGGTCCTTCTTACAAGAATAATTCTCATGTAAATCACTAGAATAGAGAAAACGATTTTAGTTTTTCCTTTAAGTGTCCTTAACATTTTAACCTTATCTGAATAGGTCTAAAAGTCTTGTAATAAGTTTTCACTGTGTAAGATGCTAATAAGATATAGTATGTGTATATTTCACAGGCAAGAATAGCCAAGATGAACCCATGTTGAGAATGGCAGAGCCCTAAACAGTTATCTCAAGAAAGAGATGTGAACTTTTTCATATTTAAGACATGATACTTTGGGTCTCTTTGTCACAATCAATCAGCCTAGACCTATTTAATGTATTAGCACTTGGCTTTCATATTGTCAATTGCTTCAGAGGCACAGGATGTATGATTTGCCTTCAGTTTTGTGCTTGTTTTCCACATAGAAAAAGAAGTGACAGGGAGGAAGACACAATGCCTATGTGAATCAAGCACTTTCCAGCATACCCCAGTCAGTGATGCATAAATGTCTAGTTAATTAGGTCTCTATTTCCTGGCCACGCCCAGATATCATAGAGTCTAGGTCTATAGTTTTTTTTTCTCCTATGCACATCATTGTCCTAAACAAAATCAAAGTTTTTATTAAAAAGGAAAGTACTGTTGCTGTCTTAGTTACTTTTCTTTTCACTGAGATACAATACCTGACACCCACAACTTCAAGGAGGACAGGTTTATTCTGGCTAACAGTTTGTAGAGGCTTCAGTCCACAGTTGGCTGGTTCCAAGGCAGGGCGGCATGGCGGAGAGGAGTATGGCAGGCAGGAAACAGGGAGATCAAAGGAAAAGGAGGGAGTTAAACCCTTCCAGGCCACGCCCCCGGTAATCCATCTCCTCTGACCAGGCTTCACCTCTCAACATCACATTTATCTATAAACTCATCAGTGGAGTAACCTACTGGTGAGTATCACACTCCCATGATCCAGTCCCTTCCTCAAAGCCCCACCTATGAGTGTATGAGGCTTTGGGGGCACATCTAGACACAAACCATAACAGATGGATATTGGGGGGCAACTCAGTGAGGTCACAGTAAGTTTTTTAAAAATACCTTTTGATTATTATTATATTATAACATTATTAAAATTGACAAATTCACCATTAGGATCTGACAAGATTAACTTTCTAGTGTTAATTTTGATGGTGTTGCTGTCCTTATTTGGACAGTCACCGAGTTTGACAAAGACTATGAGCTCACTAAGCCAAAGTACTATGAAATTATTATAGCATTGTTTATTCACTTATTCATATTCTTTCCTAATTACTGTATGTATGCCATTGTACTAGCTATTGGACAAAAAGAGCCTAAAGTGTGGAGAAAAGGAATAATCATTAACACTAGAAGGACAGTTCAAGAAAGGAAATTTATAGGCCTTTCTTACTTAGAAGCATAATTGCAAATATCCTAACCAAGATACGGTCAAATTTATGCTGAGAGAAAGAAGCCTTACACAAAGGATTACTTACTTTATGACATCAATTATAGGAAAAATTTGAACAGTCAGAACAGTGAAAACAAGAAAACAAGAACAGTGGTTGACTCTGGTGGGAGTTGGGGCAGGAATTGATTACAATGGGACACAAATAAATTTTAGGGATGATGGTAATGTACTATGTTATGATAAGGACTTGGGTTTCACAGGAATATGTCTTTGGACTTGATCACTGAAGAATGCTGAAGTAAGGCAAGAATAACTCAAAGTATAATGCGGAAAATGTTCTCAAGGAGAGGTAGATTCTACATATGCCTTCAATGTTTTACTAAAAAGATTCTGTACAATATTCAGTGTTAGGTACTAGGGATAAAAAATGTGGTAAGATAAGAGTTCTTCCCTTCAGAAAGTGATTGATTGATTGATTGATTGATTACAGTAGCAGGAATTGAATGAGGAGTGCTCAATTAGCTACATACTTAGCCCTGTTAAAAAATTTTAAATTTTAAGATAGGGTCTTGCTATGCTGTCCCAGCTAGATTTGAATGAACTTGTGATCCTCCTGCCTCAGTAGCTGGATTAAGGGCATGAGTCTCCAACATGTAATAGAAAATGTGATTCTTAAACTGGAAGTTCTCATTACATGCCTTTGGAAGCTAAATGAATAAATAAATGTGTAGATCCAGATCAGCTATAACAACAGAATAAATATAGTAAATAAAAAGTAGTTTAAAATAGAAGCTGGATTATAAAATATTAAAGAAAAAGTATATATCGGGTATAAAATATATATAAGTAGTTTGGCAGAATGTTCCTTCTAATTTGGGGGAATTTTATAGATATCAGCTATATTACAGCATATGAGTATTTTTTCAGGACTGTTCGAAGGTGCTGATTGGGTAAGAATATAGGTGGTAACATAGGTGGTAAAGAATATAGGTGGTAGAAATCATGGTGCAGGAAAAGGAAGATGTTAGAGATTACAATTTAACTGAGGACCAGAAAGCAATCAAGGCCAGGTATCCTCCAGTCATTCAGAAGTATGAATATTTGGATCATACAACAGATGTCCAGTTACATGCGTGGGGAGAAACTCTGGAGGAGGCGTTTGAGCAGTGTGCTATGGCCATGATTGCATACATGACAGACACTGGGACCGTGGAGCCCCTCCAGACAGTAGAAGGAGAATGACTTGCAATCTCTTCTGTTTCACTTTTTGGATGAATGGCTTTATAAATTCAGTGCTGATGAATTCTTCATACCCTGGGAAGGGAAAGTACTTAGTATTGATCAAAGAAATTTCAAATTACCTTCCATTGGGTGGGGAAAAGAATTTTCACTTTCCAAGCATCCTCAGGGAGCAGAAGTCAAAGCAGTAACATTCAGCAATGCAAGTCTATAATGAAGAGAAATCAGAACTTTTTGTGATCATTGACATTTAAGACACTAAAAAAAGAAAAAGAAGAAAGACCTATGAAGAGCTGCCCTTTTCTTCCTCTTGAGAAGATAAAATAATTTCATTTCTCTAGTGTCTTTTGACAAATGGAAATTTATAGAACAGAAATTTTTAATTTAAAGTGTGACTTTCAGAAGTAGAAAATCAACTGTGCATGGTGGTATATGCCTGTAATCCAACCTACCCTGGGGGCTGAGGAAAGAGGATTGAAAGTTTGAGGCCAGCCTTGGCAACTTAGCATGACCTTGTCTCAAAATAAAAAAATCAAAAGAGGCCTGGGTGGGTTGGGTGTGGTGGTACACACCTGTAATTCTAGCATTTGGGAGATTGAGGAAGGAGTTTGTGAGTTTGAGGCCAGCCTGGACTACATAGCAAGAGTGTCTCAAAATAAAAACAATAGCCTCAGTGATAGAGCATCCCTGGGTTCCAACCACAGTACTGGGGAAGAAAAAATAAATAAATGGAAAATCAGTGAAAAAATAAAAGAATATAGGTGGTAAAGAATATTGGTGGTAAGATTGGGTAAGAATATAGGGGTTTTTTTTAGTGTTTTCTGCAAACGTATCTCCCCACTGTATCAGAAAGGTACCCTGTCCTTGCATTCTGAAAATTCATATCCCTCTGTCCTAAGAGGAATCACCTGCATCTTCAGAGCTGCCTGAATATGCATTCTTTCCACAGATGGTTATGATGTCCTCGTAGAATAAATCCTGCTCTTGGCACTTGGGATACATAAATAAACACAATAAACCTCTCTGACTTTGGTCAGCTTATATTCTACCCAGAGGAGTCAGATAAAAAAATAAACAATAGATTAGTTAACTATATACTATGTATGAACATTATAAATGCAAGAATAAAAATTTTTTAAAATAAGAAAATCAGTATAAGGGGAACCAAGAAACAGCACATAAAAGTGTGGTAAAGGGAGGCTATGATTATAAAAAAAGAAGTCAGGGTAGGCTTTGCTAAGATGACATTTGAACGAACACTTGAAAGAGATGAGAGAATTCCATGATCCTAAAGAGGGAGCCTTCAAGCAGAAGAGTGAGAGTGAAGGCTTTGGTTGAGAGGCATGCCTGGTATGTTTAGAAATGACCAGGGAGGCCAGTGGACTGAGGCCAAGGAAGACTTCACATGGGAAACGATACTTCAGGTTGATTTTGAAGAATGTGTTTTTAGTTAATCAAAAGGGCCAGCAGTTCCAGGAAGTGAAAGCTGTCTGTATGTCTGTCTGCCTAGCTAGATAAACATGTCAACATAGACAAAAATATATAAAAAGTACAATCATCTGAAAGAATATTTGTTTTTTCAGGAAGTGCATGTAGGGAACAGGGAAAGGGGCTGCTACCAGAACTCCTGCAGTGAGTCCTGGTCTTCCTTGACCCAGGACAGCACAAGGAGAATTAATTAATAAAGACAGGAAAGGAGACTTAGAGATGAAGCTGAGCTTTGGGCCTGATCAATGCTGCTCTGGGCAGCAAAGACAAAAGCCCACACCTTTATTAGGTACATCGGGAGTAACAGACTGACTCAGAGGGCAGAGACAATAATCCTAGAACAATGAGGAACTGAGACAGATGAAGATCCCAGTCAGATGAGGAATTTATGTTGATTAGGAATTTGCCCCTCCCCTGGATGTCTTCAACTGATGTAATCCTGCCCTGGAGCATCACAGCATCACAGGACCATTGAGGTTTTAGCTGTGATCAGAGGCAAAAATGGAATTATGTCCCAGTGTCCATTATGCCATAGCTGGCCTGTAGGCAGGAAAAGTAGGCCTAATTATATAATTTGTGAAATCATTTTTCCCTAAAGTTATGTAGAATTGCTCCTGACAAGTGTAGGTGGTCAATGTGGCTTGATTTTATGCATGCAAAGAAGAACAGGAGGGAATAAGTTCCAAGAGATAAGTAGAGGCCAAAACTCCAAGGGCCTTGTCAGTTGGGCAAGGAGTTTGGATCTTATCCATGTAGTGAGCTCATGATTTCTACTCAATATCCATTTTGCCCTACCTCCACTGCACAGCATTCAAGTGATGTAGAAAGACTGCTTGCTCCCTGGGCTCTGGGAGTGGGTCCTCAAGAACTAAGCTATTTTTAAAATCTCATGCTCCTGCCTGTGATTGGCTCAATATCTCAGACCTAAACCAGTCCACAGATGCCATTCTTTTAACCAGTGATGGGTTCAAAATTCTACACATGATAAAATAAGAGCTAATAAAATGTAGGAAGTTTTCTAGTGGCTCCTAGATAAAGTTTTCCCACTCCTCAAAAGGAACAAGGAAAGGTAGTTTTTGTCTCTCACTGGACATGCAAATGTGAACATTGAAACTGCTGTAGATGGCCTGCTATGAAGCCAAAAAATGAAACTAACAGTGGAGAAGGCAGACAAAAAAGACTTACAGGAAAATGGAGCAGGCACCACCAGATTAAGTCAACACTGGTCAGCTTCCCCTTTGAACTTCCCATTAGACAAGTAAATTTTTTTTGTTGTTATTTTGGAAAGATCAGTTTGGTGAATGGGAAGGGGTAAAACTGCAGCAAGGGCTCAAGATGACAAGAGCATATATCTAAGTTATACTAGAGGGATGAGTGGAATGGATATGACTATTTAGGTAGGATGTGATTTAATCTTTGTACATAGAGATGCATGAAAAGAAGCTTTGAATAATTTTCAATCTTATGTTTTGAGAGACTAGTTAGTTAGTGGTTAACAGAGAGAGAACAACATTAATGGCTTGCTTTTAAGTCTGAATAATGGAGATAACAATGCCTACTTCTTGTAGTTGTTGGGGGTATTTAGTGAGATAACGAACAAAGCACCTGGAACATAGCAGACATTTAATAAATAATAATTACGTTTCTCATTATCTGGAGTCCTCTTCAGAACTCCTCCATAACTTCCTAGGAAATAGGAAAATATGTCTTTTAAGATCAATCTTAGATGTCACATCCCTCTTAAAGTACTTTTTGCTCCCTCAAACTAGACATAATATTTGGTGCCTGTCCACACTTCTTGATCCCAACACCTGCCCCTCATTCTATTCATGAGATAGTGATGTCATGGTGTCCTAAGTGATGGACACTTGAGTTGACTCCATATCTTGGTGATTGTGAATAGTGCTACAATAAATATGAGTGTAGATGTATCTTCAACATGCTTATTTCAGTCTTTGGATATATACCCAGAAGTGAGATTTTGCTAATTTTATTTTTACTTTTTTGAAAAATCAACACACAGTTTCCAAAACCGATGTACTAATTTGCTGTTCCACCAACAGAAGAAACCACTTGTTTTTAAAAGGCCTGTCATTTTAATAATGATATTGTAGGAGTAAAACACAGTATGTGTTCCTTTTAGCTGTACACACTGATATATCTTATTTGGATCTCAGAAACCATCAATTACATAGAAAAGGATATTTTTTAACTGGATAACATATGGTATTCATAAAGTTATTTTAGCTCTTCTTGCCCAAACTGCCTCATTCTTATGTAAGTATATGCACATAGGCTCACAAATGAAAAGATACAACATTTTCTCCAAGTGGCCTTTGATAGTCCATAGTACCACACCTTGAAAAAAAAATATAGTTCAATAAAAGCAATTCCATTGAGCCACAAAAAAGTAGTGACCTCAACTGGACACAGCCTGGGTTTCCTGGGGACTCTAGTGGCCTCTTACTGCAAAGTTCTGGGGACTTCAGTGGTCCTTACACTAAGGGGTTTGTTGAGCCCCTGTGTTTGGATGTGCCAGGTTCCTAGAACCTCCAGAAACACAAGGAAAAAAGCCCCTTCCCCAGGAAAATCTATTTCACCAGGTGATAGGTGCCTTCAGCTGCCTCTGAACCTGAAAGAGAGGAAGTAGAACCAGAGTACAGAGCATGTTTATGCCAGTGGAAGAGGATGCTTTTTGCTTTTCTCAGCTCCCTTTAAAGCTGCTCAAAGCATTTTCTAGAGGTGCTGGAGAAAGCAGAAGGGCCCAGTAAGTATGGAAATGGAGCTGCACTGATAATAGGATGTGAGTGCAGGTGTAGGCCTGATGCAGATCAGGAAGGCTCCATGAGTTACTGAGGACACTACCTGGGAAGGGTTCTGCACTGGCCAAAAGAGTAAAACTAAGGGACCACATTCACCAAGGGTTATCTGGCCCCTGAAGCTCATTGGCCACCCCCACACACCCTTAGTGGTAGTCACCTGATCTCTTATGGCCTGACTCATTGAAGATCCTCAGAGTATAACTAGAGAGCACCTGAAAGCTTTCTGTATTTATCATGGCTATACAAGATCCTGTCTGCCATCGTCAGATTGCTGAGATACAAGGAGTAGGACCAAGTGAAACTCATTTGCTCTCTCCATTTGGGATTTGGCCTCAGGAACTATAAGTTTCCAAGTTCAGTTTGTGGCATGAAGGTGATAAACATGTCATTGTAATGCTGGATGATAACCTTGAACTTTTCTCCTGCAGGAAACTTCAGGAGAAGAATTACTGACTCCTCCAGAATACCATTCACTACCAATGAAGTTGAGCTACTTTGTGAAATTGCATTCCCTATAGATCAGAAGGTAAAGATTACAAAATTGTTGTTGACAACTGTGCCATCCCCTGATCTTCGAATCAGTCATAGATTTCCCACATTGGAGACCCAAGAATATTAAACATAGAGCCAAGTGTGGTGGTGCATTCTGGGAGGGTGAGGCCGGAAGACGACTTTGATCCAGCCTGAGCAACTTAGTGACTTAAGGAGACCCAATCTGAAAATCAAAAAAATAAGAAAGGACTATGGATTTAGCTCAGTGTAAAGACCATTGGTTCAATCCTCAGTCCAAAAAGAAAAAAAGAAAGAAAAAGAAGAAGATGAATATAAGCAGGTATTAGCAATGGTACTGTGACTACTAGTACTGTGAGAAATCCTTAAAATCTCCTTCTTATTAGGATCTATGGGGATCACTTCACATTTCCTTCCGGTGAAGTCACTCTTCCCCTTCCCAGGGTTTGTATTCCCTGAGGGGTATTGACCTAGAAGGCCAAAATGGAAACCCCAGAGAACACAGATACTTGAGCCCTCTTTTTCCTTAGTCCTAAATCTAAAAACTCATGATTTCTTATTTTCTGAATGCTTCACCTCTCCATAACTGAGATTTCAATACCTTTCCAGTTCAGATGTCTCAATGAGGGGAGTAGTGGTGAACCTAGGTCACGTGTACCACAGCGGGCCCGCAGAACTCTCACAGTCAGCACGTAAGCCAAGTTGCCCTAGCACCACACCAGCACCCCAGCATCAGATAACAGCACACACAGGGGACATATGCATGCTTGGAAAGGCACCAGATAATCATGTCATGATCCTGGACTCATTAGCCAAGGCTTGTCAGAGCTTTGGAGTAGTTGGTCAGTATTCGGGTTTAATTGCAGTGTTGGCACTTTGAGATGAATAAGTGGATTTTGGATTGTAGTTTGGGTACTTGGTCTCTAAAAGGTTCACCATCACTGGTATAGGGTATAAGAACCCCAGGAGGCTGACAGGACACCTGCTTCTTAGTCCTGATCCTGCTCTATTGAGATGTGCACCTTGGAGAAGCCTGTTGATTTCTCCAGATTCTTCTTTTTCTTTATAAAACAAGGGAGCAAAAATACAAAGCCATTCATATTTCTTTTAACATTAGCATTCACAGTGGCATTGTTCTACCATGTTTTCTGGAAAATAAGACCTAACCTGACTGACCTAACCAGAACCAGGCCTAGCTAGTCGCTACCATGGTGGTGGCCACTGTTACACAGAAGATTATACCTCACTATTCCCTTGCTCCGTGGCTAGTTTGTAATGAGAGGTAAGGCAACATAAGCTGATCAGGCTGGGGTTTTTTTCTAGTAAGTTCTTATTTTTAAGGAAACATGGAATGTACCTTAGGTTTTTCTTGTTCTCTTCCTTTTCCTTTGTCACCCTCTAGTCCTTTTCTCTCATGTCATAGAATCTCTCTACTTCTTTCTGTTTGTGCCCCAATCTCTCTACCATTGGGGCCTCAGTTCTGGGAAAGGTCTTGCTGGGTAGTAGAAACCACCACCCGGTTCAAGCTTCAGGAGGGAAGCACTTGGCTCACTCACCTTCTCATGACTGGAGAAGCAGGAGGAGGAGAAGGACCTGAGGCAAAAGGCCACGGATGACACAACCCACTGGGTTTGCTTTAAGATTTCAAGGAGTTAAGAGGGAGGTGGAAGACAGCTGTGGGTTCTGTTCCACAATGCAGACAGCTAACAGCTGAATCTCTGTTAGTACCCCATGCTGGTCACAATTGCTAATCACTTCCTGCTATTTTTTTCCCATTGGCTCAGACACTTGGCTCAGCATCTGTCCTTTAAGTCATAAATAGTTTAAAATATTACGTGCTTAACAAATGGTTCTGATACAGTTGGCTAGCTGTTTAAAAAAAGTTTAGATTCTTCTATCTATGACACAAAGTATACCTGAATAGTTTACAAAGAATAAGGAACAAAACTACCACCGTACTGCCACCTCCAAATAAGTGATAAGATTTAACTAGACCACTCTACCAGAGTTTTCCCAACAATGCACTTTTTGAAGAAGTGTAGTACATGCCCTAAGCAACAAAATTCTCTGGGCTGGGGATTTAGCTCAGTGGATCTCCCACCTGCCTTGCAAGCACAAGGACCCGAGTTCGATCCCCGGTACCAAAAAAACCAAAACCAAACAAAATTCTCCCAGCACCATTGGCACTGTAAGACCTTGTGTTATCTGACTTTGACCCCACAATGTCTAATATCTACACGATTTCTGACCATTTCAGTATGTAATTCATGTTTGGCCCAGTGCTTCTTTGTACTTGACAGCAGACTTTGCTACAGAAAGCGTAATTCATGACCTATCGCAGCTATTATTTAAGGAAACCCAATAAAACCTAACTGATGATGGGAATGAGATGAGCTATAAGAATGAACAGCCAAGGGCAGGGGTGCAGCTAGGACTTGGAAAGCACTGGATCTAGAAAAGGAAAGCCAAGGGGAAAGCGAGGAGGACTCTGCCTTTTGCCTCTGTTCTCCATGTCATCCATTCTTTTCTTCCTGAATCTGCTATCTCCCTCTCACAACCAGTACAGCACGGTCTGCACTACACAGCTGTAACAGGGCCAGCCACATCCCAAGATCATTTTCTCTGTCTCCCTCTCTCCTCTGCTCTCCTTCACTCTCCTTTCATCTCCTCCCCTCCCCGTCCTCTCTTCTTAACTCTCCTCTCCTTCCTTTCCCTTCCTTTCTCTTCCTTTCCCTTCCCTTCACTTTTGTCTCTCCCTTTCCTTTCTACTCACCCCGCCCCTTCTTCTTCTCCCTCTTTCCTGCTCCTCCTCCCTCTTCTTGTTCTCTCCTGCCCCCTTCCCTTTTTCCAACACATATTCATGCACAAGAGACTGTGGTTAGGGCAACAAAGTCATGTTGTGTTTATTTGGCTGCTTTATTTCCACTTCCCAAACTGTGAGAAATTGAGGGTATTCTTGCAAAGTGAAAGCCACCCTCAACAACTAAATGCAAGAGTCTAAGACTTTTTAAAGAAATTTTCAACTGAAGTTGAAATAATGATACCAGAATTCCCAAGACACCTACCACCCAGATTTAATAATAATCACTGCTTTTGCTACTCTAATTTTCCTGTATTTTCTTTCTTTATTCTTGTTCAAGTACTTAATGCAAATCTCAAATATCATGCCTCCATGCCTCCACATATCAGTACATGCTTATATTGAAATACATGTGCAAATATACATACACATATATATCTTACATAACCGCAGTACCATTGTCACAAACTAAAAGCATAAAAATAATTCATTGGTATTATAAAATACTCAGTTCATATTAAAAGTTCCTCCAATAGCTGAAACCTCTTTTTTTGCGGGGGGGGGGGTACTAGGCATTGAACCCATGTCCTTCACAGTGAGCTACAACCCTAGTCCTTTAACTTTTTTAAATTTTTGAGATAGTATCTCACTAATTTACTAAGTTGCTCAAGCTAGGCTTGAACTTCTAACTCAGCCTCCCAGAGTGCACTACCACAGGCATGTACTACCATGCTCAGGAAGTATAACGTATTTTATAGCAGGTTTTGTTTTAATAAGGATCAATGTCTTTATGCTGATTTGATTATTAAACCTGATAATTATTTTCTAACTGAGAGAAGTCAGTCTACCTTTACTCTGTGTTCTCCTTCTCTTCTTCTTCCTCCTCCTCTCCTTTTCTTCCTACCCTACCTCTTAAACTCAAAGTAGCTGCCTTGGAACCACATTATAAAGCGCCCAAGCAGGGAAGCTGAGGATTTGGAGCTTGGCAGTGGACTTTGATATGCAGAATCTGTCATTTTGCTTGCTAGAGTTGAACAGCCCTTTCTTCTTTGCTGTGTTAGAATGAATGTCAATATGGCAACTTCTATGCTTTGAAATAAAGGAAGGAAGTCACAGGTTTTGCCTAGTGGCTTGTTGCACTGACCACAGAGCCATATGGTAAGTGTGGACAGGAAATGGTATCTCATCTTAAAAGATGATGGAGCTTCTAGAAAATCCCAATGTGTGAAATGTCATCTGTGTAGTGTGACTTTGTGAATGTTGGGAAATTAAAAATGAGTCTGCCTTTGTCAATAGTAGAGTCAATATGGGGTAGTTATTAGGAGCTGGAAAGGGTTTATATATGGCTGTGAAAGGAAAAGAGGGACTTTCTGTAGCCATCAGAAGGCTGCAGGTGAGAGGGACTAGAATCCTACCCTCCTGCTTATCCTCGCAGGGAAGATAATGGCAACCATGGAACCAGTTGGGAGATGTGATGAGAGTGGCTTCCAGCTTTAAGATCCTGTTATAAAGTCTCTAGATATCAGAACTTGGGCCTTTCATTTATGCAAGTTCATTGTACAAAATCAAATAATACAGGCATATAGAAGAAAGCAGAAACTCTCCAAAATCTCACCATTCAGAAATTATCATTATTTTGACAAAGTTCTTTCTGGATTTTCCCCTGTGCATATATACTCATAGGCACACACACACACACATACACATACACACATGTATAGATAGAACCATCTGAATTGCTGATATCCAGTCTTTTTAAGCTCAAACTATATCATGGGCATCTTTCTGCATTCATGATAGCATATACTCATAATCTTTATATGATTGCATAGTGTTCTATTGATTGGATATAGCAATTTATGTAAAACTACATTATATCTTTTTCTCGATACTGTAACAATAATAATTTTTATACCTATTTGAAAATTTACCCACACATTCTTTATATTAAAATTGTAGAGATTTTTGGTCAGAGGTCTGTACATTCCAATTTTACATGCATTTACAGAATTATACTGTTTTTCAAATATTGTACTAGTTTACTGGCTGACATAATTTTTATTGTTTGGGGTTTCCCATCTTGTGTTATGTTATGGATAAACATAAGATACATAAATAATATTACACATATGCACATTTAATCTTATTTCTTCCAAGTGATCTTTTAAAGTTTAAGTAAAAATAAAAACTTCAGTATGAGCATCAGAACAGAAGATTTTCCATGAGATGCTGATGATCGTGCATCTATAGGCTCACAGACACACGTACAGCACCTACGTTTGCTGGTCACTTGGTTGTGGTCACTTTAGAGGAAGAGGATGGAACTCCACCCCAAATTTGATGTGAATGTCAAGATTAACGATCCACATGAGAGCATATGAAAAGGGTTATTGTTCAGTAAGTGAGACTCTCCAGGTAAAGCAGGACAAGTCTCTTGAATGGGACTGAAAATGGATTCAGAGAACAGCAAAAGGAGACTGGCTAGGGGATCTGGTATAAGTCAGAGAAGGGTTGATGTGAGTGTTCCTGTGTTCAGACAGGGGCTTGTATGTTTTGAATTTTTGCCAGCGACAAAAGAGGGGATACTCAGGCTTTCTTTACAGCTCAGTCAGCCTCTCCAATTGGGCATAAAGAAAAGAGGGTGGGGTGGGGCTTAAGTTGTCAGCAGTTAAACACCAAAAATAATATGTCCGACTCTTACTATGTACTTATAAGCCCAAAACTTTTCAGAGAGTTTAGCACTCTCATAAAGATGGCAAGGTCAGAGCTACAGGCTGGCCTTTCAGGTACTGTTTTGGAATCGAAGAAAGAAATGCACAGAGACACAGAAGTTGGGTAAAAAAACAAATTTACTCTCGAGCAGGCAGGACTGCCAGAAACTGGTCTGGTCCAAGTCCATGAGCTGTGTTCTTTGTCCATCACCTTTTATACCTTTGTCAGTCATTATCTCATCCCTAGTGGTCTTTGTTAAGTAAATAAAGTTCCAATTCCTGTTTAATGGTTAGACACAGGTGGTTTCTGTCACTGATTACAGTCCTAAACACATGGCCATTAAGGCACATACATCATAAGTTTGTTCAAGGATTCCCACTTTATTCATCAGAGCTAGGATGTTATCTACAGTGGAGCTACAGATCAAAGGAGCTATATAACCTTCACTTTAAACAACAAAAGCAACGGGCCAAGGCAAGCTTTTAAAGGGATACACTACCTAGTTTGCTTTCACAACTACTTTAATAGCTAATCTGCTAACCTTTCTTTAAAACTTTTCCCTATCAGTACCACTGAAAATTTCAGGCCAACAATTGACAGGGGTGGTGAGCTCTGCAGAGATCTCATTCTTCAATGAAGATACAGATTTCTGGAGATTGTCACATCCAGAGTTGCTCTCAACTGAGGTCCAACCAACACCTACTGATATCTTAAGGACCAAAAAGACTCACCAAGAAAACCTCAAGCTCCACATATATAAATTCAGTTTATTTGATTTATGTTATAGCAAGCAACAAAAAGGGTTCTATCCACATAGTTTTAATGTTAAACATAGGATATATAAATCTATAAATAATTTAAAAATATTATAGTTAATGTTACATGATATATGACTAAGGGAGAAACAGATACATTTACATTTTCCATTAGTCTAACAGGATTAATACATAATATGCTATTTCTATTATGGGTACTTTAAAAAAGATGCTTTGGGAAGGTTTTTAAAGATGAACACATGTACAGGATACAAAATCAACATTTAAAAAATCAATTACTTTTTGGTATACCAGTGAAAGACTATCTAAAAAAGAAATCAGGAAAATAATTTCATTCATAGAGGCTTCAAAGTAGTGAAATACTTGGGGATCAATTTAACCAAAGAGGTAAAAGAATTCTACAGAAAAAATTTCAGAACTCTGAAGAAAAAATGTAGGAAGACAAGATAGAAAGACTTTCCATGTTCATGGATTGGCAGAATTCATATTGTTAATGTGGTCATATTACCAAAAGCAATCTATAGACTCAGTGCAATTACCATCAAAATCCCAATGACATTCTTTACAGAACTAGAAAAAAAATTCTAAAATTCATATGAAAACAAAAGACTCAGAATAGCCAAAGCAATCCTGAGTAAAAAATGCAGTGGTGGAAACATCCAATACCTGATATTTCAAACTATACTACAAAGCTACAGTAACAAAAATAACATGGTACTGGCGCAAAAAAAAAAAAAAAAAGACACATAGCTCAGTGAAATAGAATACAGGACACAGAAACAAACTCATACCATTACAATCATCTGATTCTTGGTGCCAAAAACATATGTTAAAGAACAGAGAGTCTCTTTAACAAATAGCACTGGGAAAACTGAATATATATAAAAGACTGAAAAGTAGATCCCTATCTCTTACCCTGTACAAAAGTCAATTCAAAATGGATCAAAAACCTAGGCATATGACTAAAAATTTTGAAATTGCTACAACAAAACATAGGGTAAAGACTTCCTGAATGGGACTTCAATAGTTCAAGAAAAAAATAGCAAGAATGAACAAAAGAAACTACATCAAATTACAATTTTGCGCAACAAAGGAAACAACAAGTACAGTGAAGAGACAGCCTACAGAATGCGAGAAAAAATTTTGCCAGCTACACTTTTCATTGAGGATTAATATCTAGACTAAAGCATTCAAAAAACATCACCAAAAAAGTAGTTCAATCAATAAGTAGACAAATGTATTGTGCATACACTTCTCAAAGGAAGTACAAATTGGGCTGGGGATTTAACTCAGTGGTTCCACCGCCTGCCTCACAAGCACAAGGTCCTGAGTTTGGTCCCCAGTACCAAAAAAAAGAAGTACAAATTGCCAATAAGTATATGAAAAAATATTCAACATTTTTATCCATTAGGGAAATATAAATCAAAAGTACACTGAGAATCTATCTTATCCCAGTGAGAATGGCTATCATCAAGAATTTTTAAAAAATATAATGAATGCTGGCAAAGATGCAGAAGCAGGAGGAAGAACTCTTTTTACAGTATTGGAATGTAAATTAGTGTAGCTACTAAGGAAATCAGTGCCAAGGTTTCTCAAAAACCTAAAATTAGAACTACCATATGACCCAGCTATACCACTCCTTAGTATTTACCCAAAAGAGTTAAAAATTACCATACTGCAGAAATAACTGCATACTCATGTTTATTGTGGCACAATTCACAATAGTCAAGATGTGGAATCAGACTAGGTGTCCATCAAAAGATGAATAAAGAAAACATGATAAATATACACAAGGAAGTATTATTCAACCATAAAGAAGAATGAAATCATGTCATTTGCAGAAAAATGGATGGAGCTGGAGACTGTCATGATGAGAGAAACAAGATAGATTCAGAAAAGAAGTACTGTATTGTGTATTTTCACTAATATATGGAATGTAAATATATGACATGAAAGTATAAGGGAGACTATTATTAGACAAATGGAAAGGAATAAAGAGGAGCAGGAGGGATGTGTGGGAGGGTAAAGGGGGAATGGAAACAAGAGCTATTAATGATATCATTAAGAGATGATGATGTTGACTTTATGGAGGTGAAAAGGGGTCCAGTAAATTCTGTTGAGTGAGAGTAAGTAGATTATAAAACAGAACATACGGCATTGTCAATTTTTTATTTTCAAAAATGTGCTTATATATAGATAACAAGAAATCATCTAGAATGGTGTTCACTGGATGGTTTGAATCTGTCTCTAGAAGTGAGATGCTGAGCACATTTTTATTTTTAAGATTATTTTTTGACTTATGTTATTATAAAATGTTTCTAAGCAAAAGAAATTAAGAATTGCTGTACATGAGGTGAAGGATATGTTAATTAGCTTTATTATAGGAATAATTTCACAATGCATGTGTATCTCAAAACATTATGGTATACATCTTTTTTTTTTTTTTTTTTGGTACCAGGGATTGAACTTGGGTCCTTGTGCTTGCGCAGCAGGCGGCGAAACCACTGAGCTAAATCCCCAGGCTACATCTTAAATATAAATGATTTTATTTGCAAGTTATATTGAAGAAAAAAATAATGTAAATAAAACTTAACTGGGCATCACAAAAAAGGTAGAAAAGGAACACATGTGTACTGTAGTCAATTTGAAAGCTAGGGGAGATTCCAAAAGAAGAAAAATCATCATAATTATATCTTCTGATCTAGTCTCTTTTGAATTTTTTTTTAAGTAGAAATTTGATATCAAAATCTTATATAATTTCTGTTTAGACTTTTTTGTGTAGTTATATCCTAAGAATCTTCTAATGTTGTTAATAACATTTATGCACATTATTTTTGATGATCACATAAAAATAGACCAAGTGAATGTACCATAATTTATTCAGCCAGGCCCCTAACATAAAACAATAAGAAATTGCTAAATTTTCACCATGTAAGATAATGACAATATTATAACTTTGTGCAGAATGAGTCACCTCTTCTAACCACACTGTAAATATTATAACACTGTCTTGTAACGTCCACTGTTATTTGTAAAATGTCAGAAATCTAACTGTTGCTCCTAGTAAAGAAAACTTTTTTTTTCTTTGTCTTTTACATTTTTTCATTGTCTTTGAAATTCCACAGTTTTACTGAACTGCACTTTAGCATGGATTTTCTTTCATTATTTTTTTCTTGGACTATGTTGCTTTCCTGTTCTAAGGGTTTGACATCTTCCTCAATCACAAACGTTCTCCATCTTTATTTCTTTTAATATCACCGTTGTCTCATTTTCATTTTCTGCCAGCTGAAACTCCAGCAAAGCATCTGTATCCTGATCACTGTATCTATCATGTCTCTTAATCTCTGTTCTATGTTTTATGCTTTTGTGTCTTTCTGTACTGTATTTCAGCAGGTTGCCTGCCCTCAGGCCAACACTGTTGTGGACCTAGTATGATTGCCCAAGGTCCAGGCATTCCATTCAGACATACCTACCACACAAGGGAAGTGACTTATCTCGTCTGGAATCTCTCACATACAAACAACAATGCCAAACTTGGCCCTAACTATGAGCCAGGTGCATTATGTATATATCCTCATTTAATCTTAACAACGCTGTGTGATAATTATAATTTCCATTTTCTAGGAAACAAAGGAACCAAAAGTTAAGCAATCTGCATTAGTTACTAAGTGGTGGAATCAGAGTTCAACTCCAGGAAGTCTGACTGCATGGCCTCATGCTGAGCTACTGCATCACACTGACTCTCATGCAGTCAAGTCTGCCCTTAGGTACATGGAAAGTCCAGAGGCAACACCCTACTCCTCCCTCCCCTCCCTTTGAAGTATTTTCAGTGAATGATGGTGTTGTGGTAGGTTAGCTCTGTTACAGGAGACAAGATGGTATCTCCAAAAATAAGACAGTAGGAATTAAATAGAAGGCCCTACACTGTTTGCACCATGAAGCATCTTTTAACAGATACAGTGCAAGTATTCACTATACTGCCATGGTCAGTGATCCTCTTGAACCTTCTGGTGTTGATATCCACTCTGTCTGGTTTCTACATGACTTCATGCTCTTGTAACTATGTGACTCATACTTGGCCTCATACTTCCTTGGTCTTTGTCACAGTTGTATTTATTTTACATCTTTAATAGATAATAGCAGAAATAAAAGCCAAATAGTGTATAACAAACAGGAAATGCATTAACATGGCAAGAAAGCCAAGCAAGAGTATAGCTAGACAACAGAAAGCACCGGATCCAGGAAATGAAAACCCAAGGGAAACAAACGTAGGCCTGTCTCAACTGAGCTTATTTCCATGTGTTGATTTTCTTCATTTTATGGACCAGTGCTTTTCTCCTGGCGGCATGTTGGGCCATGGCTACCAGTGTACCTGTTATATAACCATTCCTAGAGAACTCATTTCCATTTTCATTTCCCCTCCTTTTTCTTTGTCTCCCTCTTTCCTCTTTCTCTCTCTCCTTTTTCTTCTGTCCTCCAAAATCCTGAGTAAAAGTTTCTCATTAACCTTTATTGGGCCACAGAATATCCTTGGTCCAATCAACTGTGGACAGAGGGGTATGGTCAAGTTCTACAAAAATAGCATTAGGCTTTTATTTCCACAGATGGAAGAACAGAGTCCCATGTGAAAAACTGAAGATGTTGCTGTGTGCTGTGCAACTATTCTCAAAGGTCACATGGAATCAGAAGAATATTGGTATGGGAGGATTTTTTGTGAAAATGTTTCAACACACACATTGATATAATGACCCCAAACATAATCTCTCAAGCTCAGACGTAATATTTCAATATGTGTCAGTCTCCAAAAGTTAGGAATTAACTCACATAAGCACAATGATATCACTACACACATACAAACCAACAACAATTCCTTGGTATTGTCACCATACGGGGTCCCAGGAGGTCCTGCTAAAGAGGAAATGGGGACCTCAACTTGGTCTAAACAGATTCTTGACATTCCTCATGGAAA
This sequence comes from Heterocephalus glaber, assembly GCF_000247695.1. Next base: position 894,775 of record NW_004624826.1, on the reverse strand, counting down.
AGAATTTTAGGATACATCTGTGAGAGGCAAAGGCAGATTTATTAGGCAGTTAAGACAGTGCACACTCAAAGGAAGATGGGCTGGGGATTTAGCTCAGTGGTTCCACCGCCCGGCAGGCTCAAGGACCCAAGTTTGATCCTCAATACCGCCCCACACCAAAAAAAAAAAAAAGGGAAATGGCATGTGAGTGCTCAAGGGTGAGTCACACCAAGGTCTGGGCTTGGGGGTGTGTCTTAGTCATTTTCTCACTGCTGAGACACAATACCTGAAACTCACATCCTAAAGGAGGAGAGGTTTATTTTGGCTCACATTTCAGTCCATAGTCAGCTGGCTTCCAAGAAAAAACAACATGGCACAGAGGCATGGCAGAGGGAAAGCTTCTCACTTTGTGGCAGCCAAAAAGCTGAGAGAAAAGTTCAAAGCCAGAGAGGGAGATAAACCCTTCCAGGCTGTCCAGACCCCACTTCCTAACACCAGCCCATCTGTAGGTGCCCCCATAATCCAATCCCTATGCACAAGCTCCACCTCTGAGCCCATGATATAAACCATAATGGTATATATGTGGTCTTGGGTTACCCTTAAAATGGATTATTTGGGATGTTTATCCACTGAGTCTTTTTTTTTTTTGGTGCCAGGGATCAAACTCAGGTCCTTGCAGTTGCGAGGCAGGTGGCAGAACCACTGAGCTAAATCCCCAGCCCCACTGAGTCTTTTATTATTTACCTGGTGTCTCGTTGCCCTAAGATCAGGTTGCCTATTAGTGGATTAAAACAAAAACTGACTCTCTCAGCTAGGTTAAGATGCAAATCTTAAAATGTTTGAAACTTAGAGATATTGTACCTATTTAGTAGTTCTGTTTATACACTGTTTTTATCTGAAAATGGAAGTCTGAGATGTAACTTTGGAATTTATGAAGTTATAGTATTTTTAAGACCCTTAGGAATTGAGGAATGATGAACCTGGCAGTAAAACAACTCTAGGGAACAGAGTTAAGTGAAACCATGGGGTGCTTTGATTATAACATAGTTCCCTTGAAACTACAGTTTTTTATTCTCCTTCTTAGCTCTATTTATTTTTAATCATACCTCAGTATCACATAATATTCAATCAATACTTAAATTTCCCCAATGGCAGGTAATTTTTTGTATTTAATTCTATCAAAGCAAATACATGTTGCATTGGTTTCATGTTTCATAAATCTTTTTTAACTGAGAGCCATCTTCACCCCACTCTATGATTTAATTTCCAGGATTTATGAAGAAACAGGCTAAATATTCCAGCAAATGCACCACACACTAGATTTGTCTGCTTCCTCATGATATGTTCTCTATTGCTGCTATATTACCATAAATAGAAGTGAATTATAAAGATTTTCAGGTTCGACTTCTTTTGAAAGTATGCTTCACAGTTGTGTTGCCTATTTCTGTGGCATCAAATTAGTAGGTGGATTCGGGAACTAAAACCTCTCTCTTGTTCAAGTCATTGTCAAAATTTTACCTTAATTTTTCACTCATTGGCATTTTTTGCCTGAATCATCATTTATTTCATTACATATCACAAAATGGTGACTTTCATAATCTATTATCCCTTTTATATTTATTATATGGAAGTTTATAGAAAAAAATCTTAGTAAAATAAGATTATATTATACTGCGAAGTGTAATTTCACAGGGAAAGCAGAATAAAGTATTAATTCTTTTTTTTAATTGCCTGTTTTCAGATTAAGGGTTAGTATTTAGTGGTCCACTATTGTGGCAGATGGGTTCTTTCATACAACGAGAAATATTTTGGAGATTATATATATATAATTTCACATGTCTCCAAGAATACCTCAATAATTAAATGGAAGGCCTTCCAGAACTCAGAGCTGTTTTCCTCATGGTTATGGTTTTTTGCAACAGAAGGACATAGATTAAAATCAGCAATAGGGGAAGACATATTTAGGGCATGGTTCAGAAGATAGCAGGCACAAAGCTTTCAAGCATCCCCTCCCGAAGTTTTGTGGTAGTGCTCATTTTCCCAGAATGTGTGACAATATGCATGGAGTGGTACCAATCAGGGAAGAGCACCTGAGACTTGGTGTGCAGAGATTTTACTGAAGGCCCATCATGCAGAGATGCATAACCACCTGCTTTGTGTATCTTTTTCTTTGGTGCCTCCAGAGGTCAAGCTTATATCACAAAGTCAAAGCTCCCATCCCAAATCCCATTATTAGCATGGACTCTCTGACATGACCCAAGGCATCCAGGCAAACAGTCCCTCTTCTCAGGCCGGACAGTCCATGGACTTACAGGTTGTCATCAAGGCACTGAAGCAAAGGGCCAAGTCTTTCTCTGGACAAGATTAATAATTTATTACAGAGTAATCATTATTCTTTTGATAGTTAAATTTTTCTATATTGGCTCATATTTTTTGGCATGATTCAAATAGCCTTTGCTATTATTTTTGTATCTTGACACAACCATGTAATCCAGGATCCCCTTGTACATTTGTTACCCTATGCATGAATTCTGCCTTCTCTATAAAAAGGTAAGGCTTTTTGAGAGGAGAAATGATATTTAGAGACTATTACCTGGTTCTCAGGCATGTTCACTGCTATTTCTTTTTATCGCTTTAGGCCAGAAGTTGAAAACTGAACACCCATATAACTTTTCATATTACAGTGCCAGAGCTGAATAGTTTTGACAGAGACTATGGCCTGCAAAGCCTAAGAAAAAGTTTACTGATTCCTCTTTTAGGGCTTCTGTTGAAAAGAAAATCAAATTGTGAGCTCAACTGATAATTCCAAATTTAACATCAGATCATTCTATTTAACTTCTTTGCTTTTATATGTACATCTTTCTTATACTGAAAAATCTTTCTTCTAGAATTTTCCTAGAACTGTTCTTGTTTCAGCACTGAAAGTTCCAGATACTGGAACAACCCCTGTGAGCAATTTGAGACACCTATTCACTTGATTCTCAGAATGTTAATGTCAGTATGAATTTTATTTATCCTAAAATCTATGTTGAATCTTGTCTGAGTCATTTTCTCAATGCTGGGACAAAATACCTGACACACTCAAAGGAGGAGAGATTTATTTCATTCCATGGTCAGTGGGCTCCAAGGCAGAAACTGGATGGTGGAGGAGAAGGTGTTCAACCTGTGGCAGCCAGAAAGTAGAGAGAGAGAGAAGAACCAGGAACAGAATACACTTTTCCAGTTCACACCCCCAGGGACCCACCTCCAACCAGGCCTCACCTCTTTATAGCACATTCAGCTACCCAACTCATCAATGGATGAAACCACTGATGAGTATAACACACCCACAATCCAATCATCTTCCAAAGACATGAGGCTTGTGAGGGACATTTTAGGTTTAACCACAATAAATGTATTCAAATTAATGATGCCAAATTATCACTAAATTTTACAGGTCTATTTAATGTATAGGTTCTTCTCAAATCCTCAATTCTAAACTTAGCTGAGCAGGACTAGAAGGATTTGCTGATGAATTTTACCAGACCTTTAAAGAAGTAGCACCAATGCTCCTCAATCTATTCTATGAATTAGAAAGGGAATAAACACTTCCAAATTTATTCTACAAAGACAGTATTACCCTGATACCAAGACCAGATACACCACCACCACCATCATCATCATCAACAACAACAACAAAACTATAACCAGTATCTTTGATGAACATACATGCAAAAATTCTCAGTTGTTGTATTCTTCAAAACAGAATACAACAACATATTTATAAGATCATACACCATGATCAAATGCTTTTCATCATAAGGAAACAAGGATAATTCAATATACATAAATTGGCATATGCAATACAGCACATAAACAGAATCATGCATAAAAATCACATTATTATCTTTTTTTTTAATTTAAATGAAAATATATTACCTGATTACAACAACATTACATTAGAAATCAGAAACAGAATGAAATTGGGTAAGTTCTAGATATGTACAAAATAAGCACACCTAAATAATCAATGAGTTAAAAAGAAATTACAAGAGAAATTTTAAAACATTTTGATGAATGAAAATGAAGATACAACATATTAAAATTTTTGACATAAGGTAGCACAGTGCTTACAGGGAAATATATAGCTGAAAAGCCTATATAAGAAAATGCTAAGGATCTCAATTCAATCCTTAACTTTTCACACTTAAAAAAACCCAGAAGAGCAAATTAAACTCAAAGCAAATAGAAGCATGAATAACAACATATACGGTAGAAATAAATATGCATACCTCTGTTTATGGCAGCACAATTTTTAATAGCTTAATCTTGCGTATATGTGCATTAAAAGATGACTAGATAAGGAAAATGTGGTATTTATACACAATGGAGTACCACTCTGCCATAAATAAAGATAAACAAGGTATTCATAGGTAAATAGATGCAACTTGAGTACATACTGTTTAGTTAAATAAGTCAGACACACAGACACATAACCTTAAGCATCCCATGGCTTCTCTTATATGATCAATATATATATATATATATATATAGAGAGAGAGAGAGAGAGAGAGAGAGAGAGAGAGAGAGAGACAGAGAGAGAAAGACAGAGAGAGAGGGAGGGAGAGAGAGAGAGATACAAATAAAGACCGAAATAGAAGATAGATAAATAGGAAATATGGAGAAGTTCAAATCATTCCAAAATCACCTACTCTGTTGTTTCAAAAATATCTTAATAGATATGCCAATTTGTTTCATTTATACTACTACTTATTTTTAGTTCACTGAAAAGAAAGTTTTGTGTTATTATCTGTTTCTTCTTTGTAAGAGAATCTTTTAGTCTATGTCTTGTACTCAGAGCAACTTCTTTTAACATTACGATACGTAGCGTATCAACTATTGTTATACTTTTATTATATTTTATGAAATTTAGTTTTTTTCATAAAATTAAAACAACAAATAAAAATTTGAATATATATACAATAGGTAAATAGATTGAGTTAATTTTTTAAAATCTGAAAAGTCCAGGATAAAGATGGTCCAATGATGAAATACATTGCTAATGTAAAGAATTTATACAATCTCTTACAAATGATGCCAAACGTGAGAAAACAGCAACCATTTTCTAATTTATTCCAAGAAGCCTGTATTGTCCTGATATAGCTCAGCGGTGCTGCTGCCTGCCTTGCAAGTGCAAGGTCCCAAGTTCAATTCCCGGTATCAAAAATAAATAAATACATACATAAAAATTGGACAAAGGCATCAGAAGGAAAACCAACAAAAAGCTATAGATGGATACCTCTTATAAATATACTTGTAAAATTTGCCACCAAAATAGTAGAAAGAAAGCCTCTGATATACAGTATATAAATGACTATATACCATGACCAAGTAGGGTTTACCCTATGAGTGCAAGTGGATTTAACATACAAAAATCAACCGATATGATAGATCATATTAATAAAGGAAAAAATAACAAGATCAAAAAATAACAAGATCTTTTTTTTTTCTCTCTGGTGCTAATAGAAATTTAAGCCAGGGCCTCTGCACTGATATGCATCCCCACCCTTTTTTCTGTATCTGTATCTGTATCTGTATCTATATATAAATATCTGTCTATACCTATAGATACATATTATGTTTATGCAGGCTTCTGCCAAATGGCTAAGATGCCCATGCTGCACTGGAACTTGTAATCTTCCTGCTTGAACCTCCCAGAATGCTGATATTACAGGCATGCATATGATCACAAAGTGGATTTTAAAAAGCATTAACAAAATCCAACATCCTTCCATCACAATACTCAACAAAATATAAGTGCAACATCCTTAAACTCATAAAGGTAATACATAAAAATAAAACTGATAATGCTGTTTTCAAAAGGAAAGATACTGTACATGATTTCCTCTTAAGATCAGAAAAAGACAAATATGTGTGCTCTTTTCACTTGTAGTCAATATAGTACTAGAGGTTC
>NW_004624826.1:869259-881263 GCF_000247695.1 Heterocephalus glaber | reverse complement strand
AGTTCAGTGGGTCCAGGTGGTTGAGTATCAGAGTGTTCCATCTCATTTCCCTTTGGGGTTGCTGTAGGTGATCTAGAAGTCTGGTTTTGAGACTTATTTATGTGTTTTCTCATTTTGACTGGGGCGGGGGCTTGTTAGCGCCTGCACAGATTACCTCCTCTGAGCTGGGTGAGGTGGGACAGGGCCCAGGAGCAGCGGTAGGGATGGTGACCCAAAAGCCCTTTCCTGTGGGCTGGGAGCAGCAGGAGGGGTGGTGGCCAGGAAGCTCCTTCCTCTGGACCAGGAGCAGTGGGATGGCAGGTCAGAAGCCCCTACCTCTGGGCCGGGAGCTGTGGGAGGGATGGTGGCCTGGAAGCCCCTCCCTCTGGGCCGGGAGCAGTGGGACAGAAGGTGGCCCAAAAGCCCTTTCCTCTGGGCTGGAAACAGTGGGAGGGATGGTGACCAGGAAGCCCCTTCCTCTGGACCAGGAGCAGTGGGACGATGGCTCAGAAGCCCCTATTTCTGGGCCGGGAACATTGGGACTCAGTACCTTGGTCTGGTGGTCTGGTGTCCTCTGCGTCTTTGTAGTGTGGAACCAGGTGGCTGCCTGTCTGCAGCGGGGTGATTCGGTGTCTTCTGCATGACTCAGGACCTCGGTAGGGCAGGCACAGACCTTCCTGTGTGCAGCGGGCTGATTCATCATATTCCATGCGACTGGGGACCTCAGTAGGGCGTGGGCAAACCTGCCTGTCTGCAGCAGGCTGATTCACCATATTTTTATTATTTTAACGCTCCTGTTGTGACTATAATATCTCCTTCTTTACTGTACACCTCATTTTTAGTTTAGTCTTTTATTAATCAACTTTATTAGTCCTGTCAGGGCCAGCTTTTGGTTTGTTAATCATTTCTTTGTTATTGATTTTAGAATGGTATTCTCCATTTCACTCATTTGGGGGCCTAATATGAATTGTTTTCAATATTTATTGTTTTCTAATAATACTTTTAAAGCAATGCATTTAGCTCAAAGTGCTACATTACCTCTACCCTACAAATTTTAATAGGATCTGTTGTTGAGGTAGTGTTTTAGCTTCTGTGTCAATTTTCTCTTCCACCAAAGGACTGTTTTGTAGCTGTAGTTATCTTCAAATACATGTTTTTAGTTCTCATTTTAGGACAATTTTCAAACTAAATTACATTAAAATTAGATAACAATTTGGTACCAGGGATCAAACTCAGGACCTTGCATTTGCGAGGCAGGTGTGGTCCCAGTGAGCTAAATGCCCAGCTTAGATAATCATTTTACTTCACCTTTGGAGGCTTCTTTCCTTTCTTGAACCTGATATGTGTGAAACAGTCTGTGAATTGTTAAAGCTCAAGATCTTCACCTCCTTGGGTGATGTATTCAAGATTATAGATGATATAAAATAAATATTTTCATAAATTTACTTATTTTCCACCTATTTAATCTGAGTTGAAGAGAAATAAATCTCATGTGTTAACCCACTATGTAACAGAACTTAGTTTTCTGATTCCATAAGTTGTGATATTGATTTGTCTTTATCATTCTACTATTCTTAATTAAATTGTCTTGAAGTTGCATTTTTTACATTGTATATATATTTTTATGATTTTTGTTTTGCTTAAATTCTTTTATTGGTACATTTTAGGTATACAATACATTTACATTTATCATTGGGTGCTTGTACCTGTACATGATGTATCTTGGTTCTTATTATATTTTCATCTTGATCTGTTTCTTTTGTTCTTATGCAGCATCTCTTTTTTGTTATTTTTTTCTATTTCATATCATATTGAAATTACTCATCTGATTTCATTTATAGTTTCCTGTATTTTCCATCCCTTCATTTTCAAATATTTTTATATTTTAAAACTCTTCTGTAAACAAAATATTACTGGATCTAATTTATTTTCCATGATTTCCTCCTTTTGTTTGGTGAGTTCTGTGCACTTCCATTTATTATAATTTGTTCTACTGGGATTTATTTCTGCCATCTTACTGCCTTCTATTTATTGTACTTTTTTTTCCCCTTCTCTCCTATCTATCAGGTAGATAAAATTTCTCTGTGATCATTTGAAAGCTCTACTAAAAAACAATTTTGATGACTACTTATAAAGACCTGTATTTTTTATTCTCTATAATATTGTAAATATATCATTTGTTATAACATAGCATACTTTCGTTTTCTTTCTGTTAATCACAAATCTCTCTTGATTTTGTGATATCTAAAAATTTAATTATGATTGTCTATTCCTTTTGGATCCTTTATCATTTAAATCACAGTAAGCTTGTGAGCCAACTAGCCATTCTTGCTTCTTATATATATCAAAGCATGTGGCATTCTCCTGACTTTATTTTTCTTCTCTCTGGAACATTTACTGTAAGAAGATTTTGTGTTCTTTCAAATATGCAGTGTTCTTATTAAAGCTGGGCTTTGAGTAGTAGCCTTTTGCAGTCGTGCTGTCTTATAGTATCTTTAGACTCATTTAAATGATAGTGGGACTAAATAAAAAGTTGTTGGCTTACAGTTGTCTTCCTTCAACACTATAAACAAGTTTGGGGCTCTATCATTTGTGTGTGGGTTTCTTATTGAGATGCCTAATGACAACTGGGTTCTCCGTAGCTGATCTTTTTTTCCTGAAAATTTTATGAAAAGATGGTCCAGCCTTATAATCTTAAATTTCACTGTAATGGTTCTGTGAATTTTTCCTTCTCTATTCTTTTTGAAACTCTACACCATTCATTCTCAGGACTTCAATCTTTCTTTACTTTTGAAGAATTCTTGTTCTTTTCTCAAAGATTTTCCCCCTCTTTTACTTTCTCCTCCATCTGGAATTCCTTGTTACAAGGTATCATCTCTTTATTTCCTTCTCCACTTACTATTTGGTGAATGATCTTAGGAAAAATACAAGCCTCTTTAAAAGGGAGGTAGTATTTATCTAATAAATTCATGTTATCTTTTGTCATGAAAATTTTTCTTTTGCAGGTGACCAGAAACTGCAATACCTAAATCCAACCACAAGAGATCAGACAGTCATCAAGAAACCAGTATCACTGTTAGTATTTTTTTTAAAAGCACTCCTGAGTAACCATGGTAGCTATAAAACCAGAGAGACTCTTTTGTCAGGTGTTTTCCAAACAGTACTCACCTCCCAACTGAAGCTTAATCTCCAGTGTCACTAGCAGGATTCGGGTTTGAGCCAGGCTTCTCTGAGCTTGGGATAAAAATCCTCCTGCCACACCTTTCAGGAGGAAATTCTTGCAATTTGGAGTAGATGACTTATCCAAACCCTTAAGAATGTACGTTTCCCAGAGGCACTATTGTCAGCTCTCTCACTTACTGGGAACATGACTATTGGAAAACTCCTTAAAATCTCTAAACCTTTGGTCAGACACATCTCTAAAGGGAGGATAATGACTTCCTGCATAGGGTTATTGTGGTGACTCCCTGAGAGGACACTGGCATAGGTTAATAATCGAAAGACTAGAGCCATTGTGATTTCCTCATCAAACAAGGGGGCCAGGGAATGGGTCTTTACATTTCCATTTCACATGAATATTCTGAGTTCAAGGAAGTTACATTTACCCTGAAAGAAGATGAAACCCAGAAAGATGTTTATAAGCCATGAATATTTCCTGAAATTCTTTATCAGACTACTGTGATGGAAATTGAGAACTGTGGATTTGAGGGCAGGTGGCTGACTGTTCCTCAGGTCTGAAAGCCTAGGCCTTCCAGGCTAGTTCTGCTTCTTACTAGTCTAGTCATAAGCCCCCTCAAAAATGGGACTAAAACACCCACCCCCAAGATATAAGGATTAATGCATCTGTTTAAACACAGGAAAACAGTACCTGTATCTGAAAAAACAGGCTTATAAAGATCTCCTTGCAAGGTTACTGAGAAAAACAAGAAATGAGGTATACAAATTGATTAGAACAGTTCCTGGAGTATATAGGAGATTTACAGATACAATAGGACCAATTAATGCAATGCCTCAAACAGTAAAGTACCATGTTAAGAACTGGAACTCAGAACATTGTAAGCAGCTACCAGGGATAAGCAGGTGCCTGGTATTGAAGTGCAACTCTTCTTGCATTCCACTGGACATATGTCCCTGCTTTTGCCATCTGTGTGGCTAGGTGGCACCTGTTCAGGGAGCAGAATTAATGAAGGCTCTGGCTGGAGATAAATGAGCTAGCTATGCATCAGTCCATTAATCATTTTCCATTTTGAAAATGGTTTCCCTTAGCCCTTCTTTGTGCAGTTAGTGATCAGATACTGAAGCTGCCTGTGGTAGAGGCCCCAAGAAAGACAGGCTGAAGGAGATAGCTCTGGTCTACAGACCCTAGTGAGCCCAGTCTTGCCTGCTCTACACACAAAAATTAAACCTTAACTTCTTTAAGTTCAGCTCAGTTCACGCACATGTTTACACACTCCTGTGACTTGCTAGACACTGCTGTGAAGGGGGCAGTCAGCAATGTGGAAGGTATGGCCCCTGGCCCAGAGCTGCCCAGAGACTGTGGGGGAGAATGAGGGTCGGCTACTTATGGTGCCACATGGTAAGTGCCAAGGTGGAGGAATGTGTAGGATGCTCCTACAGGAGAGCAGAGGCAGTGTGGAGCTTGGGTCAGGGAAGGAATCTTGGAAGAAGGGATGCCTAGGCTGAAATTTGATGAGTTAACACAGCGTGGTAAAGTCAGGGGAAAGAGAACAGAAGGTAGAAGTGTGGCCTAGGTAGACTGTCCACCAGAACAAAGGTCTGGAAGCAGTTCTGGGCAGTTGCGAGTCCTCGCCTCCTGCAGCAGAAGGAGGTGAAGCAGAATGTGAAGCTGCCAAGGTAGGCTGAGGCTGGGCTGAGCATGCTCTAGAGGGCTGAGAACCTGTCTAACGCTGCCCATGGGCTTCACAGCAAGACTGCCCCTGCTGGTCACAAGATAAACTGCCTGCAGAGTCGCTGACTGGGGGCCAGGTGTAAACAGCACTGCAGACCCTAGCCTCACTTTTGAGCTGTTATTTCACTCCCCAGATGGCTGATGCAACCTCTCCAGAAGACCCAGCGCCTAGAAATGTCACTTCTGCACCAGGTCCAAAGAGGATTTAAGGTCTGCTGACTGTTCTTGATGCAGATGACCCAGGATTGAAATGAAGCAAGGAAGGTTGATTGGAACAGGCTTCCAGGAGCTGGCCAGGAAGGTGATACAAGACAGGCAGTCCAAGTGTGCTCTGGGCTTTCCTGTCTAGCAAGCAGGTCTGTCCTCTGCAGGCTCAGGATACAGAGAGGACCTGTCCACTTTGCTGAACCTCCCAGCCTTCCCAGGGCCACTGAAGCTCCTTCTGTCCATCTCTAAGGACAGGCTGCTCCCTTCACTGTCTCATGGTAGCCTGGACCAACCCAAACCACTCCTAAAACCATGAAGCAGACTGAATACCAGGATATGCTTGAACATCAGACCAAGCCAATTGGAGTTACATAATAAACACAAGGCTGAAAAAGGTAAGGTAGTAAACACGGGGGATGATTTAAGGAAAAGGGCAGCTAAGCAGATGGCACTAGAAACAGCCAACTAGTTAAAAGCAGTACAAAAAAATTTTTTTAATTAAAACAAGTTGCAGTTTGTTGGGGGTTGCTCTTTGTTTTGGGATTAAAAAAAATCTATTGTAAAGGAAAACACTGGTCATGTTTCCTGCACTATATAAACTGACAGATTCCTCAGGCAACTCCCATGAGAGAGAGTGTAGCCTAGTGTGTGCTGAGTTGATCCTTAAGCTCGCTTCCCTGGCTGTGTTAATAACCAAGTTTCATGGAGTGCAGCTTCCCCAGACTCCCTTGAGCTGGACTATTTATCATGGCAGCAGCTGGAGATAAGCTGGACACAAAGAGGATTTGTGTCTCAGGAGGGTCAGTCCCTAGATACAGAAAGCAGAGGAATTTTCTCATTAGTGAGAAGTCAGTGCTGGGGATTCTGGGCTTTTATCATATTCCCCAGTGCAATTGGCAACAGGGAGGAGAGGGTACTAGGGGGTAAAGGGTTCCAAGAAGCTCTCACTGGACAACCTGAAGTTTCCAGAGCAGACTTTCTTGGGAGAGGAGAGACTTTAAATGCTATCTGCACTTAGTAGTCTTTTCAGGAGAGGTAGACTTCCCTCACAGGGAGTCACAGTGAGGGGCCTCGGGGGGGGGGGCACCCTAAGCCCTGGGATGGACCCAGCAGGAACATTGCAGAGTGACACCCAGGGGACCCCCAGGGTCAAAATCTCAAAGAGAAGCCATTGCTGTTTTCCCCATAACAACCAGGCTAACTGGGAAAGTGAATAGCACAGAGCTGACAGAGGACAGGCATTCCAAGCACAGATGTTCTAGGACACTCCCAGGATTGCCTGAGGAAAGGGACTGCCCACCAAGGGATTCCACAATCTGAGGGCAAAGTGACCAAGAAACTCTTCTCTGCCTTTGGGGCAGTATTTGAGGTACAATCCCAATTAGCTAATTCCATACATTTTACCATTCACTGGGGTTCCCCACCAACACTGTGCAGTGTGTGGGAATGAAGTGTTCCCAAGTGGCCTCTGGTTGTCTGTCTCTTTCAGCAACTGCTATAAGCCCAGAGGAAATCACTGCTCTTCCAGTTGAAATTGTTCCTTCTTTGGTACTTCTGCTGCCTTTTAACACACCTTATGAGCACAAAGGGGAGCTCTGATGGCATCTTCACCATCACCAGTGTCACCTCAATGCTCTGGACAGCACTTAGCTCACCAAAGGCTGGAATTTGGATATACTGTCTGAATAAATTTATCATTGTCCCTCAGCTTCTAGACCAATGGCTCAGGTTAGAGCATAGTGTGGAAAGTGTGACATATGCAAATCCACTTTTAGACTTTCAATTTTCCTTTTTCACTACAGCTTTACATACTTGGTTTTAACCAAAAATTACAACTTTGCATAATAGTGAGAATGGAAGGCATGTTAGAGGTACATTTCACACCTGAATGACCACAGAAGCAAATCCTGAAGTCATCCAATAGGAAAGGTCGCTTGAAGAACAGTCACTGGAGCATGGACTCAAAGAAAAACGTTGCTATTGTAAGTATTTTCAATGCCTTTGGCCATGCGTGGGATACGTTGGGTTTGTTTCTGTGTTTCTCCAGCTCCCCAGAACAATATGTTGCACCCTACTGCGGGAAAAGTGGGCATACTTGGAAGGCCCAGTTTTTCGCTTCTCATACCTCCTCTGAGAAACCAAGTGTAGGAGTGGAATTGATGCAGAAAAGACTGCAGACTTTGTCTCACACCATAGACACTCCTGCCATGGAGTCAGAGGGACCCCAAGTGCCAGATGGTAGAATCTGCCCCTGATGTAGTCATGGAGGCAAATGAGAAAGTTGGGCAGAAAGGATTCATCTTCCCTCCTTTGGAAATGTGTGTGGCTTTGTGAACAGACTAAAGGTCCCTTTTCCTTTCTGTTTCTTCTCCATTTCCTCCTTTTTAAGGAAGTTAAAGGTCTGGCCCCTTCTCTAGTGTGAGTCCTCTTGTCCTTGGATCTGACAGGCCAAAGACTCACAAAGGAGCAAAGAGGCATCAGCTTAGCTTTTGTCTAAGCGGCTTGCTCTCACCAAGTGAACATCAAGGCCATCCCAGTTCAGGTGGCCCTTGGGAGCAATTTCTCAGCAGTGACTAAGTCTGCAGTTCTGGGTATTTTGCTGTTTACTGATGATGACCCTTTTGAGCTCTGGTCCCTCTTGGAAAGAAAGTACACACATGGATAAACAGCTCCATCTCTTTCCTGGTGCAAAGAGACTGTGAACCCTAAGCTGAGAACCAGTGGCCTAGAAGATGATCCAACAGTCATTTGTATTTCCTCCTAGAGAGGAACTTACCTGTGCACATCATGTTCATACCCCAAGCCAGCCAAAACTGGGGACACTCTCACGGTATGAGCCAGTCAGGGGAACAATGATGGCATATCCTGAGAAACTGCATGTCCCCCACAAAGGTCTCAGGTTGGAGGTTTGTCAGCAATATTCATCTGCCTCACATTTCTACTTCCCTTATTCTCACTCTTCCAGGCTCACAAAGCAAAATGCCAATGCTCTCCACCCAGCTTTGAGGAAAGCAAGACTTCCCATCAGTCAGGAAGAGAAAAACCAAAGCCAGCAAACCAAACCAAATCATTTTATTGTGCAATTTCCTTCTACCAGAAAAATCTCTAAAAATATAAATATGAAATCTCTAAAAAATACTCAGAATAAATCTGTTAACTTCTTCCTCTTCCAACCTGGGGCCAAATTTGTTCTCTAAAAGCCAGTGAATTGCAAACACCTTTCTTCCTATCACCCACACAGAGAACGCTCAGATATGTTTCTCTGTTCAGGGGTGAGGGGCAACCATACTCCTGCCAGGTTCTGGAAGCTCACCTTGTAACCTATCAGGGTAGAGCTATGGGATGAGTAAGGACTCATGGTGAGCTTGAGGAGTAAGGGGAAAGAAGAGACTCCAAGGCTTCAACTTCCTTCTGTGGACATAGATGATGGACTCTTCATTCCTCATTACCTTGGCCTCCTGTGGACAGAGCTACCCAAAGGCCAGGCTCTCAAAGGAAGCTGGCCTTGCTATGCAGGATGTGTGGAGCGGGGTGGCCATGCAGTAACCACAAGAAAATCAGACACAGCTCCTCTTGGGCTTTGGATGGAAGAATTGGTCTGAGCTGAGGTACTCAGCAGAATTTGTAGAAATTGTTCCCACTGTGCCCTGGACACTTATTCCCTAGAACCAGGTAACATATGCAGCATCTAAGACCAGGCTCAGTGTTAGAGGGTCTCCCAAGGCAGCAGTGTCACCCACACAGCAGGTGGATGGCCAAGCTATAAGCAGTTAGAGGCTGGCACACGGGCTTGTGTACCTTACTCAGTTCAGACATGAGTCTGAAGAACTCTGGGTAAACCTAGCAATGATCCTGGGACAACCTGATGAGATGCTTTGGCTAATCTGGGCCTGAGGGCCGGCACTCTAGGAGCAGGCTGGCTGTGGCATGGAGACAGCCATTTAGCAAGCTGGAGCCAGCACTAACAACCCTCTGGCTACCATATCACCTGGTCTTCGGGGAGGATCAGCCCAAGGTCAAAGACCTGTAGTTTCCCATATGAGGAGCAAACCAAGCATTTGGTACAGAGATTAAGTGAAACTGGGCTTGTTCCCTGATGCTTGTTTAATGTCTCTGCCCCTATATCCCCAATTCTATTTTGGGTAAAGCCCCAAACTGTTCCAGGAAACCTCACAGAACCCCAAACGCTAGTCCTAAGAACTTCTCTACAACCTCATGGCCAGATATCATATGCTTAGGATGTTCTTGGAGTAAGGCAGGATGTACCCATGTGCTCTCAGCCCCGCTCACTCCACCAGGGCCTGTAGGTGCCTGGCTGCATGGACCGTCGTGAGTGGGGAAAGGACAGGACTTTGCAGGGAGTATGTGGCACACCCCTACCTGCTGGGGCGAGAAGAGTAGGGGGTAGGAGGGTGAAGCCGAGGTCACACAGCTGCAGAAGCAAGAATGCAGGAAGGTACCCACATCCCAGTGATCCCGCTGAGGCTCCCAGTTCTGGAGGAGTTGGCATGGATGTTCTGTATGGCAGAGGTAGAAGGAAGGGAAGCAGAAGCTCAGTGCTGAATTGGGAAGTGAGTCCTGGGTGTCCCACAGCTCATGGGTGGAAAGCCACACAATGAATAGATATGGGACTGCAGGAATCACAGGAGGAGGACTGCTGGAAGAGCCTGACCTGGGCAGCTGTGCCAGTCCCAGCCTTCTCCTGAGCACTGGCCACTTTGTTCAAGAAAGAGATATTCTCCTCTTCCTCAAAAGCCCGCTTGGCTGGGATCACTTCGGCATCTCCTGGCCACAGGAAGACAACATGATATGCCCCCTGGTGGAGACAGGAACACAAAGGTTAACCCAGGAGGATAGGAACCAGCTAAGTAAGGTTGGATGAACCCTGTTAGCCCCTTACCCAGGTACTGAAAGCAGGCACAGAGGAGGACCATGGGCATCAGGATAAGGGAGGTACAAGGCAGAGTCCCCTCCAGGGGTGCCCACCACTGTAGGGGACTCAACAACTTTAGCACAAGCCCTAGAGCACCTGCCACTGGATTAAAAGCAGTTTAACATCACAGTTCTCATCACATCCCAATCTCTCACATGCTTCACCCTGGCTCTTGCACTTACCCAAGCTCTGCACGGCCTCATTCTGGGCTGGGGGTGACCATGGAAAGCCTCTCTCATCCCCAGTGACACCTTCTACGTCCTGGCTTCACTCTTTTCTCTACCATGTCCTCTCTTGGTCCTCTTAGGCCTACTCCCAAGTTCCTGGGCTCTCCTCTCAGAACAAAACTAGAACATGCTCTGCTGTTTCTGCTGGCCTGCCTTGCCCTGTCTTTATACACAGCAAAGACAGCCTGTTCATCTTTCTGTGCATGGAGCCCCAGCTCAGACACAACTCTTTCCCAAGTGCTTCTCCAAGACAGGCAAGGACTTCACTCTATATTCTAATATCTGACTGAATGGGGAAAACTTTTGATAACCCTAGGCAACAGGGTTCAATCCTGGGGTAACCCTACAAGGTCTCAGGCCCGGTAAGCGCCTCATCTGGCCCCGCCCCAGGAGCACAGGAAAGATGGTAACCAGGGACCCACACTGTCTTGAGAGCAGGGGGAGTCATGGCTGGGCTGTGGTCAGGGTGTGTGGCTTTCTAGGCCAGGCCCCATCAAGCCAAACCATCATTCCTTACCCAGCCTTGTTCTCCCCGAGGCAGAGGGCCTCTCTCTCTGGAGAGAGAAGGAACCAGGAAATGGGAGAGAGGAAGAGCAGACAGCATATAGGAGATGGGAAAAAGGATCCCTGCAAGATCTATCATCCTGGGCTGGTGACCCTGCAATCCCGTGGGGAGCTAGGACAACCTCCAGGATCCAAAGGCTGCAGCTAACACCCAGGGAGCTTATAGGAAATTAGGATCAGGGATGGCACCCAAGTTCTTTTGCCATTCTTCAGAAAGATTCCTTAACTGGGATGACTTGAGGACTCCTGACTCCATGTGTGCAGTTGGCTCCCTGCTGAATCTTGTGCAAGGAAGACAAAGGGCGTAGTGGAGCTGGGGCAAGGGCCCATGTGCACAGTGGAGGAGAAAGCAGGAGGAAGAGATATGCTTGGCAGGGAGTAGAAGAGGGTCTACTCAAAGGACAGCAGGTCTGGGTGAGGGCCCTCATTATCAACGCTGGAGGTCCGTGCTCGAGGATGGGGGTTGCCGTGTTCCCAGGACTCATCCAGGCTGATGGGGCTCAGGCTGAGTGTGAGGCCATTCCTCTCCGTGAGGCCAGGGGATGAGGCTCTTCTCTGCTCAGTCGCCTTTAGTTTGGACTCATCTTGGCTGTCCTTGTGGATCAGGTCAGGTATGGACAGGGATACCTCTCCATTGGCCAGGGTTTCACCCCTATTTCCCATTTCCACGATGGCCTCCGGTGGTGAAGCATCTGCTGAGACAGGCTGGGCAGTGGGAGGAGAGTCCTGGGGCTGCCCAGGGGACATCTCAGTCCCATACTCCAGGCTGCTTAGGACAGGCTGCGAAGAAATCAGCATGTCCTGGGTGGTCTTCAGGGCTCGAGGGGTTCGCTTCTTGGTAACGGGAGGTGGAGGATCCAGCCGAGGGAAGGCTTCTGACGGCGACCTGTGAGATTGGTGACACAAACACACATACTTTATGAATGGCGAGACACCAGTCCATGCTGCATTCTTACCATTTTTAAAGCAAAACCTTTATTGCTACATTTTATATATACATAATGATAACATTCATCACAGGGAACTTGTACCTGTACATGATATATCTTGTATGTGTATTCTTACTTCTTCTTTACTTTTTTTGGTATTAAATTCTTTTATTGGTACATTGTAGGTATACAACACAATCACATTTCTCATTGGGAATTTGTACCTTTACATGATGCATCTTGGTTCTTATTTTTT
>NW_004624826.1:817289-862841 GCF_000247695.1 Heterocephalus glaber | reverse complement strand
GGAGGGGGTGAAGAGAGGGCAGGGGAAGGGGAAAAAATAAGAACCAAGATACTCATGTACAAGATCCCAATGATGAATGTAACTGTATTTTATACCGAAAATGTACCAATAAACTTAATGGGAAAAAAAACCCGCCAGCAGAAATGCTCTTGAACTTTCCAGTGTAATTTTCTTGACGAAACATGAGACCAGAAATTCCAGTTCTGCCCCACCCAAGTTAATCAGTGACTAACTCTAGCCATCCAATATGAACTTACTCCTTTAAATTGGCCTCCCTGACTCATGGCTTGATCCCTTTCTTTTGGGGTCACCAGGCCCTTTGAAGTAAAATAAAAATGAGGATGAAGCAATGAGATGGGACATGTTTACACTGCCATGAGATCATGCTGAGCTCTCTGATTCAGGCACCAAGGCAGATCCAGAGGAGGGATGGCAGGTGTGTCTTGGTGTAGGAAGTTCCCTGCTGACAGCCAACATGTGGGCAGCAGTTTTCCTCCATGCAAAATGGACCAGCAGTTCCTCAGGTTTCCTGGGTGGAGCTTCGGTAGAATGGTCCAGCTTCTGTGAAGAAAGGCCACCAGCTCACACCAAATGGACCAGTACTCTGAGCCAGTGAAGGATGACGATCCTGACAACCATCCAGTGAAGAGTGGAGAATGCCAAGACATCCATTTATACAGGAGGAAGGGGTTCAGAGTGGCTCAGGGTAGCAAACTGCTGGGGCTGAGACCACAGCACTAATTGCTGGTGGGGCTGGAAATAGAACTCAGGTCTCCTAACCCAGCACTCAGACTCTTTCCACTACTTTGCCTCTGAGTTGGATCACAGGAACAGGTACCTGAATATGCTTGGCAGAGGGCCCTTCTCTCAGACATCTCTCTTTGCCCTGATCAATTAACTCAAAGGACTGGATATAGACCCATTGGATTGTAAACATTTGTAAGCAGAAGCCTTGGCTCGGTATGTCTTCAACACCCCACCCAGGTCTGGTACATGGTAGACACTCAACAAATACCTTGAATTGCCAAAATCCATTTTGCAGATGGAGAATTATAGAGAACAAGATGGAAATCCCAAGGCTTGCTGCTGAAAGGGCTGGAGCTCTAGGCTCTGAGCCATGCTGTCCATGCACTGGCACACAGGTAACCTCTCCTAGCTGGAAACCCAGCTCAGTAAGCAAGGCAGCCGGATTTACGCTGGGGCCTTGGAACTGGGCCAGAGTTGTCCATACCAACTACCGCAGATATAGTGTCAGTCTAGGTGAAGGAGAGGCTATACAGGGTTCCTAGGCTCCTCTTCTTATCAATTCTCCCCTAAGAGAAATGAAGGTTAAGGTGGACTCTTGCTTCTGTCTAGTTTTGGCATAAAGTGGTTCTCTCTACCCTGTACTGCTGAGTCCTGGGGCAAGTGGTACACATCTCTCTCTTGTGGTTTCACCAGAGACAGTCTCTCTGAGCCACTATCTTGATAAGCCATGTTCTAAGGATGTTTTGGTTGCAGGGAGAAAGCCATGGGAAGAAGGATGGAGATTCACTCCCTGTAATGGCTCCGACCCACATGTAGGCAAAAGCACCACTGTGGATGGAGGCATGCCAGGGAACTTGGGCCACAGCACACCTGGGTACAGATGTGGCTTGTCATACGAGCAGGAGTTCTCAGCTCACCCTCCAACCAGCAGGGCCACTAAATCCTAGTTATTCTCTTAAAAGTGTATCTTTCCATGTCATCTACGTTGCCCCAATTTGCCTGTACATCCCATATCCTTCTCATTTTCATTCACATATGTACTCTGTAAACTAGCAAAGACTATTTGGAAACTAAACAATTTAACTATTGCCCCCCAAACCAGAAAGTATGTGGGCACCTAAGGAATCATATAAAATGCATCAAAGAGGTATGTTGTGAAGAACAAGCCCTCCACCACTTCCTGGGTCAGACATTTCCCTGGTGGTTTCCTTTCTGGTGAATATTCAGAGCAGACACTCATTTTTAAATGCACAAACACCAAGCCCAATTATTATTATTTTAAACCACTATAACAAGTAATTTTTGGATTGTGTACCGTTTTGAATCTCCTGTACTTCTTCCTCTACCCTTTATAATATAGCCCGTAAAATATACTGAATTCCTAAGTAATTTAAAAATAGCCTATCATGCACTCTCCTTACAGTTGGTTAAATCCTTCTGGTAAATACATCTTGTCTCTATAATAAAATGGAAACCTTGACAGGCTGTAGAATCTTGTGTATTTTTAAATTTAATTTTTCTATCTTCTACAATGCCTGGCTTTGAGTTTTGCACAATTGTAGGCATTTTTAAGGTTAGTTTAATTGAATTTGACCTTTATATTAATTCTTAAAAATGGTATGTATGATGGGTTGACATTGTAAAAGTGCTCATGAATCTGTTTCCATTTATAAAAAACCACTCAAAACCCCTCTATAAGGGTACTCACTGGGGCTCTTGATATCAGCTGACCTTCCTTCCAGTCTGGGCCTCTAGCTGGGGCCTCCTTCATCCCCATACCAAAGGATGTGCAGTGAGCCCCTTTCCTGCTGATGACTCGGTGACCCCCACACTCTGTCCCTCCTGCCTCAGGGCTCTAGGTTTATGATTCAGAAAATAATGGCAATGAAGGACAGAGAGGTGACTGGATCGCAGTTAGGTAGCCCACCCAATAGCACCCCTCCCCCACATGCACATACCCAAGCAAGGGGGAAACCTAGGGACATACGTCATCCACAAGAAAAAGAATATCTTACCTGTCCAAGAAAGGGGCTCGGAAAGCAGGTGGGAAACAAGAGAAAGAATTTATGTAGTGACCAATCACTTTGAGAGTGTCACTTCCTCTCTGGCCACCAGCAAAGACATATGAGAGAGGGTATATAGCGTGCCAGACAGAGGCCTTGATACCACAAGCACAACAAAACCAGGATGACCCAGTTTCCAGAAACTCTTCAATAACTAAGCCAAAAGGTTGTGTTTTAACTCTATGAACAGGCTCTGAGAGATTCAGCTTCCCAAAGTTTCCCCCATAGCTTGAATCCTCTTTCTATCAAGTATATCTCAAGTTCCCAGTTGGCAGTGGGAGGCACATGGTGGGTTAGAGCAGAAAGAAATTTAAGTCCTCTGGGTCCTGTGTACATCACTTTACATGTATGTTATTTTCCACGTGGAAATCACTAGATCTTAGCCAGGAAGACACTCATCTACTCCAATTCAGAGTCCAACACTCTGGAAAAGCCAGTGGGAGAGAGTTTGGCCACTATCACACAGGCAACTGATGGATAAGAAGGATTAAAAGTCATGTATCCTGACTCCCAAACTCATGAACTTCCTCTGCACCACAATGGCCCTATAAAATTGCCAATATCTAAAAGTTGTCAAAGTACGTGACTTCAATTTACATTCCAGTGAGTTTCTAACACCCAAACCAAGCCACAAAACTGGGGCAAATCATGTTCTGCCATTCTCCTTCAAATGTTTTAGAATTAGGAATAAATACAGATGGGAAGACAACTCTGGGCTCTTCCATCTAGAATTTGACACAATCAACTCATGCATGCTCCCCTTCACCGTGGAAGGAGCCATCGGCATTGCTGCTGTCAGAGTAGACTCTATATTTAGCACCCACGGTAAACATATCACCATTTAGAGCTGAAGCACTGTTGTATATCTAGTTGACAGGTTGTGATGATGCAGAATGGGGCATCTTCAGCTCATCTACAAAATGTCATAATCGTCTTTCATTTGTATTCCACATTCCACTAGTGTTAGGTTATACAATGGAGCAAAGCTAAGAGAAGAGACAGCTCTGATCCCCTGGTATCCAAAGAGTAAAATGGTATCCATTGGTGTTTAGTCACTTACAGAAAGGAGCACCACCCACTGAAAACAATATGCGGTCTCTATTCTTAGGAAAGGCACATTGAATTACTAAGGATAAAAGGGCATAATGTTTGTAACTTATCCTTTAACTGTTCAGAAAAAAAAAACTGATAAAGCAAATGGGGTAAAATGTTAACAATATGAAAATCTGAATATGGGGTGTATGGATGTTCTTTGTGCTAATTTTATTTTTGTAAATTTTATAAATTTGACATTATTTCCAAATAAAATATGAAAATATCTATATCTATATTCATCTTCCAAACAAAAACTCCCAAACTAAATCAAAACCACAAAAACATTTGATGGCAGAAATTAGGCAGATAAAAGAAAAGAAAGATGATCATTCAGAGAAGACAGGCATTCCCAGGGCTGGGGAATATGGTAAGTCAATAGAGAAAAGTAACAATAAGAAAGAAAAAGGGGGCAAACAGACAGCACTGCTATCCTATCTGTACTATATTCTTCCTTCTCTTATTTTCAGCATCAAAAAATCTTTAAGCAATTAAAGAAAAAACAAAAATTCTTGCTTGGGATAGACCACATCCATCTTTCACAGGAGTAACCTATCGGGTGAGTGGAATCATGGGACCTTGTGATGTCATCTGCACTCAGAATGCTCATTGCCTGGGCAACCTGGCCAGTCTCTTGTGAGTAGGTATGTGATCTCCATATCCTTGAGGAGGTCAGAATATGGAGAACTTCTCATTCCTCAGCATCTCTGGACCTCGAATCTCTTCCTCTGCCCAGAGCACTTTTCCTGGCATTTTGTCTTCATGTGCCACCAGCTTGCCAGGTAAATTCTGGTGTCACTAGGGCCACAAAGAGTGGGGTTTTGAAGCTTTTAATTGAAGACCCCATGAGATCATGTTATAGGACCATGATTTAGTGAGAAAGCTAAATTACACATGGGGAGAAAATAAGCTTTCAAAATGCTCCTTTCCTGGTAAGTAATTCTTGCTGTTAAATCATTTCTGGCAAGGGAAGAATAGGGAAAATATTTCTTATCAAATTTCTTTCCCCTGGAGTGGGCACTAAACATCAAGGTAATGGTCTGTCTACACAGAGTAGGTACTTGTTTTAGCTCTCTTTTGATGACTAAAAAAGATTTAGACTTCAACCATCAGTGGGTGGCTAAAAGCAGAGTAACTTGAGGAGTACATCGTGGAATAAAGTTGGACCCTGAGTACTTGCTATTCAAAATCTGGCCCCCAGATCTGTAACATCAGCATCTCCTGGAAGCATGTTAGAAATGCAGAGTTTCAAGCCCCCACCCCAGACCCACTGAGTCAGAATCTGCATTTTAAACAAGAGCCCCAGGTGATATCTTGCACTTTAAAATTTGAGAAGCACTGTTCTGGGGAGTGGTTCTCCTTAACATCCTTTTGACTACACAGGATATTTAAAAATCTGCCCCCCCCAAAAAAGGTGCCCAGCGACTGCCCTGGGATTTGAGGGAGGTCTACTTCTTATGCAGATACTGCAAGGAACAGGGAAGGCCCACATGACCCCTTTCTGGCTCGGGGTGTGAGATACTAGAGAACCGGGATTCTCCTGGGTATCAGAATGTGCAGAGGCCCGAGATGCAAGGTGAAATCACACATATGCTGAGCTGCAATAGGGTCAGCTGAGGGTGGGCCAGGCAGAGAGGTGTCCTCTGGGCCACATTTGAAACCTCTCTTTCCAGAGGATCTTTCTAAGGTCTGAATAAAACTGCCCCATTTGGAATTCTCCAGGATGGCATCCACAATAGCTCTGCTTGGCTGGTTTTCAGAGGTTGTTTTGCTTTGGTTTTGAGATGCTGTGATGTGCAGAGGGTGAGCCTTTGGATATATCTCAGGAGCCTTAAGGAGAGGACTCCCAGCCTTGCTCAGCTCACCAAAGTGTTTCTTCTGTAACTCAGATATTGCAAAGCCAACGGTACCCAAGGAGGCTGCCAACCCAGCTCAGTCCCTGCCACTCCAGTACCAAAGGAGCGCTCTCCGGCATGGTGTGCATAGCATAGTGCCCCTCCCAGGTGAGGCCTTCTCTGACTCTGAGTGGGAAAATGTGGGAAGCTGAGGTTGAACCTAAGGAAGGGGGTCTGCAAGCTGCTCCCATGCACTGCTCTTTCATCGGAAGCCTCTCAACTGCTCCTTCCCCTGGAAAGACACACAGGCCTGTGGACGCCTCTCATCTCTCCTCTCCTGTTTCTCAAGCTGATCTGGAGAAGCGATTTCTGTCTGAGGGGGTTATTGAGGGATCAAGATGGGCAGTGAGGCTGGAAAAATGGTTACAGCCATCAGTGACAAAAAGAGGGACAGTAGGAGTCTGCAGTCTGGCTGTCCATTTGGCCAACTGTCTGGGCCTCTCCTTAGAGGAGTCAGAGAACAAGGTGTCTCCAGGAAGGGAAGGACCTGACACACACCAAGGCTTAGTAATTGAGAGGGGCCTCTCCTGTGTGGACATCCAATGGCCATTTGTACCAACAGAAAGAGAAAGCAAAAACAAATGCCTCAGACTGCCCTCCCCAGCTTATCTTCTGGCTGCCCTCTGTCATCATCCGGGGGGGAGGAGGTCCCCTGAGGTCATGCCTAGCTGCCCATCTTTTTGCTTTTCTGCTTCTCCTGATGGCTGCCCAGCACAACAGCTTCACTGCTGCCTGCTGCTCCCTGCCCTTGACCATGGCTCAGATGTAGCCCTTTACTTTGCAGACTGCATCTCAGGGGAAACTCCAAACGGGAAGCAGCTGAGGCAGAACTGCATCATCTACCGGCCTTGGTTCTCCCCGTACAGCTACTTCGTACGCCTGGACAAAGAAAGCCACCTGGAGGCCTGCAGCCTCCCAGAGGTGGAACAGGTCGAGTGTGGAGGGGCCAGCAGCCTTCTTGAAGATGTGGCTGACAGTAGCTGTTCCTCTTCTTCCTCTCCAGAGAACACATGTCCCCTGGAGTCCACCAGAAAAGTCAGGCATAGCCTGGACTCTGTGGATTACATCACATCCCAGGACATCCTAATGGCCTCCAAATGGTACCCAGCCCAGCAGAACGGCTATAAATGTGCGGCCTGTTGTCGCATGTACCCTACTCTGCATTCTCTTAAAAGCCACATCAGGTGGGGGTTCAAGGAGGGCTTCAGCTGCAGGGTGTATTACCGCAAGCTCAAAGCCCTCTGGGGCAGGGAGCAGAAGGCCTGGCCTGGGGATAGGCTCTCTTTGGGCAGCTGCCAGGCCTTCAAGTAGTCACCTCAGGTAAATAGGAGATGAAGCCTATTGATGTCTCTGGAGAGATGCCAATAAATCAGTCACAGCCTTCTGTCAAGTCTGGGGTCACCTTGTGCCACCTGCCATCCTTCCCAGGGCCCATTCTGTCCTTATTTCCTTCATCTAACAGTTGCTTAGCAACACCCGCCCTACCTCCTTCCATGCCTCCTTCTCGCCTTCTCTACCCACCCCCTCCCTTCTCTCTGAAATAAAGACAATGCCTGAAGTTTGGGAATATCTTCTCAGATAGTGGTTTGCAAAGTAAGGTGCCCATACGAGCAGTATCCGTGACCCCCTGGGACTTTGTTAGAAACGAAAGTCTCAGGGCCCCCTCAGCCTTCCTGAGGTAGGAGCTCTGGTATGGGAGCCTGGCTTTTTGAGTCCTAACTAGCCTTCCAAGTGACTCTGAAGCAGGTGAGAAGTGAGCACTATGAGTCCAGGATCCTGGCCTTCTGCTTGGCCTGTATATGGTCAGCTCCACCTCCACCCTCCAGGAGGACAGCAGGCTGGACCCCTCCTGTGTGACAAGAGGAGATCAGCTGCAGTCTGAATGGGCTTCCTAGAGGTTAGATCTTCTGACAGGTGGGATGGGGAGAACATCTCTGCCTCCTCAACAGGTGGGCCAGTGTGTGGGTGAAAGGGCCACCCTCAGCCCCCGTGGCCATACAGTAACTTCCTGGAGCCTTACTTTGTGACTCATCATTGTGCTGTTAAAATGTCATTTGTGGTTCTCTTCTTGCTCACAGAGAGAGGATCTGGGCTCATACCCCTATCGCTTCCTGTGCTGCACGACCACTCCTGACCCCACACACTCCATCCCTGCTTCTCACCTTGTTCCATCCCCACCCTTCCCCTTCCAGCCAGAGTCCCATCACTGCCCAGTGGGTGCTTGTGTTCAGTGTCTTCTCCCTAAACACAGATGCTTTCTACATTTCACACCTAATGTGCTGAGTGTCGCCATAACCTTGGGAGTTTCCTTAGTATAGAGCTCCGGAGAAGGTCTCAGCACAGTGGGAAAAGGCATCTGGCAAACAACCCTACCACCCAGCACTGGTGCCTGGCTCAGGAAGCTAACTGCAAGGTAAATGCTCCTGGACTCTGGGTCGCTGCCAGGTACTCTGCCGGGTGCTTCTTCAGGGCAATCTCATTTATTCTCATGACAGTTTTTTTGTGGTATACACTATTCCATTTTACAGACGAGAAGAAGGCACAGGAACCTGGTTTATTAGACCCTCCAGATTTTCGTTCTGGCCTGGGCCAGAGAAAGCATCAAGCCTAACCAACTCTCTGCTTTCAAAATAGCTAAAAATTCCAGCCAAAGCTTCCAGGAATAAGGAAAGGTAGAGCTGTTCTGTGAGATCCTGCAGCTTATTTTCCAAATACTCCTTCCTTTCCCAGCATTGTTCTTTTTCACTTCTCCCTGTTCCAGGGATCGGGATTGCTGTGCTGCACTGTATGGGAAAGGCACCATAATACTTCCAGGTTAGGACAGATAGCAGCACTTTTTGCTTCTTGTATGGACATTTTCAGAATGGGCCCATTCAGACTCCTATCAACTACTATTATCATATTCAGTTGGGAGTCAGTGAAACTGTATAATCTTGATCTTACTTATGTTAGAAACCAGGATGCAGTACATTCTAAAGCACCCAACATTCACTGCTGCTGCTCATGTATTCTAATGATATTCGGAGCTTGAAAAGATCTGGGGTCTGAAAAGACTATACACATGGGGTGGACTTTCCTGCCTTGGCTCTACGGACACTGGGCTGGATAATTTCTGGCAGGGGGGCTATCTTGTGCACAAGATATTTAGCAGTATCCCTGATTTCCATCTACTATGTGTTAGGAACATATCTACGTTAGCTGTGACAAATGAAAATGTCTCTAGACACTATCAAATATCCTCAGAGGAAACAAAATTATTCCCAGCTAAGACTGGTGGTAAAATCCGACCAGTAGTGTAGTCTGACCCTGTAAGGCTGTCTGTATAAACCCCACTGCGGGCACCACCTTGCTCCCCTCCTTCAGGGAACATGCGAATCCCTTAGTGTCACACCCTTGGGAACCATGTCACAGAGCTGATCCCTCCTGGCTTGGGAAGTGGGTGGAAGTGAGAGGCATAGAAGGAGCAAGTGAAAAGAAGAAGCAAGAAAAGACAATGGAAAAGCTTTTAGAAATAAGAAAGGTTTATTTAGCAAAAGCCACTAGTCTAGTGACAACGTCCAAGGAGTAAGTGCACTTACATTAGCAGAATCTTTTCCCAGAGAATTGATCCAACAGAGTTAATGACACAACAGTTTTGGGAAGTAGAGGGCTAGAGGGTAGGAGGGTAGGAGGAAGCAGTCAAGCAAAGAGTAAATAAAGCAATACAATTCCTAAACAAGATCAGTTGAGAGAAGTGAGCTACGAAGAGGTTTTACCGATAGCACTAATACAGCAGGGATATAAGGAATATAATTTTCAGTCCCCATATACCTGTGAGACCTTGTATGACCAAGAGTCTGTTGGCACCTGAAGCAGGTTAGGGCAGGCACCAATAAGGGAATGGTCCTTGGTGTCCACATGTTCTCCATGTAGGACAGAGTAGAAGCATAAAAAAAGGGAAGGCAGGGTTGAGCTAGCAGATTGAGAAGCAAGGAGGGAAAAGGACAGAGTGATGTCACTGGGAAATCAGATCTGTAACATTCCCTTCCCTTCCTGTCCAGTTGGCCTCAAGGGAGGGTTGGTGGCTGGTGACCCTTCCAAGCCCCTAGATTTGTCCTTGGTCTCCCATCTCCACACACCAAGTGTGCATGCATTTGGGTCACCCTGCGGAGGGTGCCATACAGGCATGAATACTCCAGGGGAGCTTTGAATCAGGGAACGTGTAGGGTTGAGGCAAAAGTCCTGAACACGTCCCAGCTTAACATCATATGTAACTAGTCTTTCCATTTCTCTCATCTTGCCTCTGTTTCCTTTCTTCTTTCCCTTTGCAAGCTTTTCAAGACCGTTTGGAAATTGTTCTCCCAATCTATTCCCTAACCACATCCATACAAGGCTCCTCCAACCACAGTTCATTCATCTAATCCACTGGCCTCTGGTTCTATCCTTAACTCCTGCTTGCAGGTAGTAGGGCTCAAAAAAACAGACCTTCTACCTTGGTCACTCAAAAGCCTGATGGTCTCAAAGGTCCCAGACTCAAGAAACCCTGGGTTAGGATTTCATAAGCTAAGGAGGCTCAGCCAAACTGAATTACTGATGGCTGTTCCTTTAGTTCTGTGGACCTCATATTCCTGGTTCTTCCTTCCCTGTGTGTTTGGACCCATTTCCAATGCTTAATTAGAAAATGTAGCCAACTGAACCATGTCTCTCCAACTAAATGCATGTTAGGAAAAGGACACAAATCTGTTGTTGATTCAGTCACCCACAGATCCCCTTTCTCTTCTCTTTAGTCACTTTTCACAAGCCTACAAACATATCCTTCTTTCCCTTACACAGGTACACATACACACACGTGCATGGCACCTTCTGGTCTGGAAGAAATCCAAGCAAGGCTATAACAGAGGGCAGCACTTGCATTTATATCAATTCCAAAGCAAAGGTGGGGTTGAAGAACTCCATTTGGGGCAACTACATCCTTATCAATGGGCCCTCTAATATAACAGTACTGCAGGCTGGTCTGTAGCTTGTGGTCTAGGAGGAAGACTTCTTCCCCTGAACATAACACTCAAGCATATCTCAGTGCTCTCTTCAGGCATCTGAAAATCTATTAACAGCCACTTATGGATTTATAGGGGCAAAGGAGCTTTTCTTCATAGGCCCCGCCAGCCTGTTACCAAGTGGACATCCATCCTCCCTAGGCCGGGCCAACCTAATAAAAGATAAAAGAGTTAGTTGCACATAGAACTTTTCACAGGTGTGCTCAAGGCATGCACCCACAGAGAGATGGGCCAGGATGGCATGACTGTGGTCTCGAATCTATGTGGCAGTGATTCTTGAAGAGTAGATATAAGTAGTCTCAACTGTCAGCTTATGTCCATTTTTGTTTTGTTTTGCAGTAAAAACTGAGCATTACCATCCAGAGGAGGAGACAGGGGGACAGGTAAAGCAGGAGGCTCTGGGTCTCTGAGCTTTCAGAGAGGCAAAATGCTATCAAAGGTTTGGCTGGCACAGCCCATGCGGCAGGACACAGCCGGGAGGCAGGGTACTTCCTGCCCTCTATTTACAGCAGCCAGTCTGCAGGCAGGAGGCGGGCTGGGCAGGGCTTCCGAACTGAAGAATCAGACCTAAGTGACTTGTGGCAGCAAACAGGCTGTCCTGAGCCTGGGCTCTCACAGCAGGAACTGAATGATGTTAATGCTCTCACACGCCCTCTGAACCAACATCCTGATAGAGAAAATTTTGTATCCTGTTTCCTGCAATAGTTTATCCCCTGCAACCTGTGACACATCTCAATCCACACACCAAAAGCAACAAATAGCCTGGCTCTTGCAGCCCAGAACACTCAACCTCTACAATCTCAGCAATTCCCCCTGTAAGGTCAGGGAAGGATTAGGCAACCGGTAGTATCCTGATATCCAGAAACAGAGTACCTGAGAGGGTACCAATGGCTTCCCTTTGTGGTCCGGACCATGGAGACGGGGAGTCAGGGGACCTGGAGCAGAGGAGTCTGACAGTGCAGCAGGTATGGGGGAGGGGTCTTCCAGCAGCTTTGTGAAGAGGGACCCTTTCCCAAAGCCATGGGCCCTGGAGGGCCCTGCTTCCACCACATTTGAGTCACAGCAGAAGACGGAGCTAAGTCACCTCTGGGAGTCCGGTTTCCTCCCCATTTCCTCCCAATGCAACATCCTAATCCCCCTCAAAGCCTTCACCACTCTCCTGGCTCCTGGGTGTTATCCTCAGCAGCACACCTTCCCTGGGCGCCCCTACCCGGGCAGCAGCCAGACACAGCCTCTGGCACCTGGTGGTGTCTCCTTTCCCTGAAGCTACACGGCGATCTCATCATCCAGGCTGTCCCCCAGCTCCTGCCTGGGCAGCACATTCAGCAGGCGCGGCAGCTCCTCCTGGGACCACGAGTCGCGCTCCTCGCTCTCGTCTGTGTTGGACTCGTACTCCGAGGCGATCCCCGACTCTCGGAACTTGAGGAGCTCCAGGCCCCCCAGGAGAGGCTCCCCTTGTGCCGAGGGCAGGGTGTCCTCGGAAGGGAGGAATCGGAAGCACTCCAGCTTCACCAAGCAGTCGCGCCTACCTAAGGGGCTGCCCGCAGGGGGCGCAAAGTCAGCCAAGCCCGCGCCCAGCGGCTGCGGCGAGTGCAGGTCTTGCGGCTTAGGGGTTGTGGGGTCACAGAGCACCGGCAGGGCTCCCGAGCGGAAGGTGATCTCCAGCAAGCTGTCCTGCGAGCCCACTGTGGGGAGACAAGAGGACAGGGGGCAACGTCAGGCAAGGCTCTCTTTTGGAAAGCTAGACGGGCTGGAGGTGTGGTTCACTGGTAGCATGTACAAGGCCCAGGTTCCGTTCCCAGCACCATCAAGGAAAAAAAGAAAGAAAGAAAAAATGATTCCCAAGGACCTTTCCACCGCACCCCCACCTCCACCCCCAACCAGCAGCTCTAGGGAGCAACTTCCAGAGACTGGCAAAGACCGCAAGAGAACCACGGGATGGTTTAGGAGGCCACTGAATGCTTTGCCCGGGGTTTGTGGTGGGGAATGGGCACCAGCTCAGTGCCAGCCTCTGGGAGGCTGAGTCAGGAGGATCCCAAGTTCGAGCCCAGCGATTTGGTGAGACCTTGTCTCAAAATTAAAAAGGCGGGGGAGCTAGGGATGTAGCTCAGTGCAAAGACTCCGGGTTCAATCCCCAATACTGAAAAAAATATTTGATGATGTTTTTTATCAATCAGCCTTAGTTAGGACAGAGCAGAACCTCAACAAACCAACCTCTGGACAAGCTAGAGAAGCTTACAGAATGGTGAAGTGGTGACCAGCCTTTGGGTCTTTTCCAAAATATAGACTCCCATCCCTGCCCCAGCTCTCCTGATGAGAAATCTCTAGGCCAGACTCAGTGATACACATTGTTTTTTTAAGCCCATGAATTAGTTTGGGAGAACTACTGGTATAGATGGAAAAAAAAATGTTTGTTTTGCAGTTAGATCAGGTTGAGAATCTTGGCTCCACCCATGTGACCTTGAGCTAGTTACCTAACCTCTCTGTTTCCTTATCTGTGAAATGGGTATAACAACATCTACCACTATAAGGATTAAATGACTTCATATGTATAAAAATACTCTTTCACTATTTCTGGCACTATTGGTGACCAATGGATATTTATAAGTCCACCATTGCCACAGACTCCTAGCGTGCACAGAGCCCAGGGGTAAGCTCAAGAAGAAGGCAGGAGATGTGCCACTTCCTACTGCTTTCCCAGCCTGGAGGCGGCCGGGTGCACAGGCAGCACTTCTGCCACTGACCAGCAGAGCTGTCTGGCTAGACTGACTGCTGCCTTGTTTATGAAGTGGAAATACAGCTCTCACCTTTTTCTGTGCAGCAAAAAATAAAATAGTGCAGAAATATAATCATGAAATATATAGTGCAGAAATATAATCGTGAAATATATAGTGCAGAGAGTTGGCTTCTAATCAGTTTGAGATCTCCCAACAGAGCTCACAGAGAACAGGACACCTGATAGGTGTTCTGTATATGTTGATTGGAAAAGCACTCTGAGAAAGAAATGGGCTGCCTTAGGACACACAATGCCCAAGCCCCTGTCAGGCAGAGGCCAGATGAGCACGTGGGAGTGACTTCTAGGGACACCGAGGGCCAGGGGTGGTTGTGAGATTAGAAGACAGCCAAGGTCTGCTTTGACCCTCAGTGGTGTGATGCATGACATATACAGACAGGGCAAACAAAGAGCCTGTTTTCACATGGGAAGGTCAGGGGCCCAATAAAGCATCCTCCAAAGCCTTAGGGAAGTAACATTTGTTTCCCAGAGCGTGCACACAGGGAGGTGAGGGAGGTTGGGCAGGGTTCCGGCTTACTGGCATTCTGTCCTGACAGCTTCAGCTCCAGCTCCTGAACCTGCTTGACCAGCAGGGAGATGTGCTGGAGCATGTCCTTGTTCTGCAGCAGGAGCTGGTGCACACGAGCCTGGGCCTCCAGCCGTGCTGCAGCCTCAGCAGCCAATTGGTCCTTCAGCAAGTGAACCTGAAGAGAAGAGGAGGCAGGGAGGACAGAGGGAGACAGGACAGAGAGGAGAGAGGGACATGAATGCAAATGAGGATTGCTGTGCAAGGCTGGGACCAGAGACGGCCTCTCCATTTAACTCAAGATGAAGACTTGGGCTGGGGATTTAGCTCAGTGGCACCGAGCCTGCCTTGCAAGTACAAGGTCCTGAGTTCAATCCCCAGCACTGGGGGAAAATTTTTTTTAAAAAACTGGAATATTAAAAAAAAAAGATGAAGACTTGTGCAGCAAAGTGGACACTTGGGCTCGTGGCTGTGGGAGCCAGAGGAGCTGGGTCACTGGGCCTGTGACTCTCTCGTAATGTGGGAGGCCATGGGGTGTCACTCAGATACCACTCTGCATCCCACACCAAGGGGCAGGACAGCAAAGAGCCGCCCCCATACACTGCCCTCCATCCCTACTGCAAGAACTCCTTTGGCACCCAACGCAGCACTGCCTTGTTGAGGAGGGTTCTCCCGTCTCACTTGTGCAGCAAACCGCCACATAATCTTTCCTTCCCTCTTCTTGTGTACAGGTGTGAGGACGATTAGGAAGCATAGCTGCTCATAGTGAAAGACACTGTACCCCCAGCACTCTGAGAGGCTGAGGCAGGAGGATCACAAATTCAAGTCCAGCCTGGGCAACTTAGTGAGATCCTGTTTCAAAATGAAAAATAAAAAAAGGACTAGGGATATAGCTCACTACTATATTTCTAAATTAAGGCCTATCTTATATCTGTGGGGACCAGCAGATCCCTTGTTATTTTCCATGGAAGCATTTAGGACCATGATTTCTTCCTGGAAGAGGCCAAATGTTTGCTGAGTGACTCACAGCAGGGCCTCCTCTGACACTATCAGAGTCCTGAGGTAGATCCTCTACAGCAAACAATTCAGGGCCTTTTAGGGGAAGAACAGCAGGCAATGGCACACTTAGCAGGCTCTGGGCCAGTGACGTCTGACCACCTGTTCTGGGCATGTGATCCTCATGTGAAATGGAATTTAGTAGGAGGAGATGGAGAAATAGTGATACTTCAGTTCACGAACTTAATTCTTTCCATGGTTCTGGTTGCAAACTGAATTGGTCACAATCAAATCTAATTCAGTGGTTAGGTTCTGATTATGACCAATTCAGTTTGCGACCAGAACTGTGGAAAAGAATTACATTCATGAACCAAGGCACCACTGTATATAAGGCCTCTGGCTTGAGGAAACCAGGTCACATGGCCAGTAATAATGTCCACACACATATGATACTTGTGCTAGGAAATGAATAAGGAGTCTCCCCAGAGGGTTTCAGGGGGTCCCTGAAGAAAGGGAACTAATAAGTTTGGGGAATCGGACCAAGGCAGTTTATGGGGAAAAGGGCTTTTGTGGATCAAAAGCGTGGTATGGACAAAGGGCACAGGGTCAGGATAGATGGGACGTGGAGTAGAAGGGAAAGATGGTGCAAGGCAGTCACATTAGCTGATTTTCTTCCTCAGACAATAAATATTCTAGGTATCTAAAAATCACCATGCTCTACAGAGTCACTTTTTGTCAGGGACCATCTTACCGAGTCTGACTATGGCACCGAGTGGCCCCCATACCTGCCCCTCCTGGGAGCCCATATTAGGGACATTATACTCTTGGGTGCAGTGGCTGCTTCCCTCTCCGGCCAGATTCGAGGACCTGACCTTGCAGCTGCCTTTGCTTCTGACCAAGTGGAGCTACTAATGAGACTGGCTGCCACTTTCTATTAGTGTTCCCCCAGGATAGGCCGATCCTTCTCCCAGGGAGATGATGCCTGAGGAATCTAAAGTAAAATCTGTCCTCCAAAAAGCACTGGTAAAGACAGAATTGGCATTTTGGTCAAGATGTCAGCCTCTTTACTGTTTCTTACAAACTGAAGAAAGATCTGGAGAGGGGCAGGGAACAGAAAAAGAATTTTAATTTGGGTGTGAGATGGTGGGAAGCTATTAAACCTTTATCTGCCTTGGAAATTGAGGAGTAGAGTCCCCCAAATCCTATTGAATCAAGGAACAGGGCAGTTGCTGTGGGAAGCTCCCAGATGTGCCTGCAGAGGAAGGGCCCAGTCAATCCTCCATGTGCTTGTACTGTTACTTTTTCAAACTAAGAGTATCATTGAAAGAAATCTACTAAACAAGTAGAATTGTTAATTATTCATTTTCTATTTTCTCTAGAATCAGAAATGTCAGGCAGAACTGTGGAGCCAACTTTTCAGTGGATGTAAACAAAAAGCAGAGAATCCTGCATATCACCAGCTGGGGTCTATTGAGGGCCCCCTACACATATGCTATAGGCTCAAGTCCCTAACTCTTAATCTGAACATCCCGAAAGAACAGGACATTCAAAAGCACCAGACCAGGAGCTGTCATGCTGGAGTCTGTTGGTTTCTCCCTAGGCAACTGTAGCTACTTTACTTCCCCTTGGACTCCAGTTTCTACATCTGTCAACTGACAGGGCTGGCTAGGGGCTCAGTCAATTCCATGTACAGTTGGATGCAGTGATCATTACTGGAGGCCACTTGCTAAAGGGTCACTGAAGAAATCTCCAGTTCCCCTATTGTGACATCTGAGAATTAGACTTGAGGATGAAGAAACTTGAGTGGTTCCTTCTTAGAGGAGCCAGAGGAAAAAAGAAGGAAGCTTCTTTTATAGGTATCCAAGTTCCAACAGTAGAGTGCTATCAACATATAAAAAGAGACCTTTGAATCAAATGCTCCCATCACAAATCTCCTGGCACTAAAGTGCCATGAGAAAACACTCCTGAGTCTTAGTGCTCCTCATCCCAGATTACATAAGAATTTTACCTCTGCAAGTGTAGTTACACCATTTCAATTATTTTCAGACCCTGTGAATGTGGAAACCACATCCTGATGCCACTGCCCAAAACTTACACTAATGTGCCCTTATCTTTCTGCATCTGTCAAAAGTGGCACCAGGCATAAGGCTCAAACCTCAGCTGTGAAAGCCTGTGCTACAAGAGAATCCAAACCAGGCCAAAGGGAGAGAAAATGGCCTGGACTTCTTTGAACTATGAAGTGAATGTAAACTTGAACTTGAAGCCCTGAAATGAGGCAGCCTTCCTACCAGCCTTTACCGAGGCGTTGTGCTATGACTCTCTGTGCTTTGTTTCCTCATTCATAGGACAGGAGCAGAATGTACCACCTCCTTCCTCCCAGATGGGATCTTCATTTGTATTTAGCATGCTTTTTCTTCAAAGAAACACCTTTCAGGAAAGCATATTAATTTCTGCAAAGACACATGATAGTGTCTCCTTTCTAGAGCTGTGAGATCTTTGGCAATGACTGTTCCACTCACAGACCGAGTCAGGACACAGCACACAGTGATCTGGTACCAAGGCCACCCTCAGTGCTGGAGTCCATTTCTGCATCCTGGCCACAGCACAGTATGCATCAGTTCAACCCTGCACCCTCCAGCTTTATGCCACTTCCCACAGTTCTGACACCCACCCTCAACCCACCCAGCAACATCAGACCACTCACTCTCCAGCCTACTTGCCTGGACTCCAGCTCCTCCATCAGAAGCGGGGGCAGGGCCAGGCTGAAGTTAGGGAGCAGTGGGCACGTGGAAATGGCAGTGGAGAGAACCAGAGCAATTTGCCCACACACATACACCAGACACATAAGCAGAGGCAGGCGGCACTAGCGCTGTCTCAGCATGCATATGGCAGGGATGTGGGCAGTGCACACCAGGGAGCTAGGGACTGGGAAAAGCCACAGGGACAGATGCTAAATCTAGGGCCTGCAGTGGGGATGAGCAGCATTTTCAACACTGTTCCTCTAACTAGCTATAGCACACACAATGGCGAAGCATAAATAGCCAATTACTTGTTCCTGAACAAGCAGAAGTGGCAGCAGGTAGAAGGAAAATCTTTAAATAGCAATAATGAGCTGCACTAACATTTTCCCATGAGCTAGGCCAGGAATTGGCAAACTATGAACAGACGTGGCCTACTTAATTGTTGCCAGACAGCCATAATGCCCAGATCCATTTGGGACCCATGCAGGCCAAGCCCGCTGCCATGCAGGCACCAGTGACATCCCAGGTTGGATTCAAGGCATGTCTCAAGTCTCATTCACACCCTTGAACTTCAGGCCTATCCAAAAGCAGGAAGCTTGTGCAGCCAGGCAGGCCTCATGCTGGGTTGGGAGAGCAGGTCAGGGGGACTTGGATAATTCACTATTTACACAGTGAGGCTTGATCTGGAAATACTTAAAAAGAGTTGGCTGAACACCTCCTTTGTCACCATATCTTTAAGGCCCAGGCAGTTCCCTTCAAGACCAGCTCTAAACAAATTTAGGGTGAGGTTGGGAGAGGTCTTGAGGGGTTAGACCAAATCTGAACACTGTGGAAGAGACCTAAGTCTGGTTGCAATGGCAACCGCAGAACCAGACTGGCTTGTGAGAGTCAACGGGGCAGAAAACATAAATAATGCAACAAGTGACTCCAAGGCTACACCTGTCTGCAGAAACGGGGGCTTTATCCTTAGAATTTTGTTCAGGAACAACATAGGAGAGCTTGGATGCTCACAGAGAAAGGGAAGATACGTTCTACCTGAAATGCTGAGGTCACAGTTTTACTCATTGAAATTCTGAGGACTGTTGGTATTTTAATGAAGAAAGTCAGAAACTTTGCTTTCTGCTGTCAGGAGAGTCTGACAGAACAAGTACAATCTGATCTCATACTGGAAACTGGAATCAGTACTGCTCAGGCAGAGAAACCACACATGCTGCAGTTGGTTTATTCCCAATGTGTCAAAGATGCTAAGATGACCTATTAACCACCTACATATCTTACTTAATTGTCTTACTCAAGGCTATGGATGCTAATTTTAAAAAAACCCATGGGTCAAATCCTACAAAGAGCGTGGAAGAAAGAGTGTGCAAAGAAACCTCTAACCAAAGGCTGGTTTAGGACCAAACCCACCTGCGGGAAAGCCAGCTGAGGGGACAATACTCTGCCTACAAAAGCAAGATGCAGACAGAAGGGAAGCAGGGAGGGGCTGACTGATGGGGACCCCAGAGAGTAGTAGAGGAGCATGTTCAAGAAGCTGTCAGATGACCTCAAGGTCCTGTCTAAGGTCCTGGAAATCTACCGCACTACCCCAAGTCAGGACATGGATGCTCAACAGTGACTCTTTGGTGGCCTTCATCGCGTTGCGGCTTGAACTGAGGCAAGCAGGGCACTGCCAGCTTCATCCAACAGATTCCAAAGAAATGAGAGGCTAAGGCTGAGAGTAGCTCATGAAGCAAACCCCAGACACCACACTGTTCCCTTCTCCTGGACTCATTGTTTTCTAGCAGGGAGGCAATTATTTAAAACAGGGCCGGGCTGAGAAGGCCCTCTGAAACACATGCTTGATTCCATGCCAGAAAAACCACTCTAGGTTTTCTAGGGTTACCTATTAGCTGTGGTAGACCTGTGATAAGGTACAGGTCTTACTGCTTTGTAGATTCAGTTTTACTTCAATTGCCACAACACTCTTGTTGTGTGTTGATTACACATTTGCAAATAGTTTTTCTTAAATACTTAACAGTGACTCCAAGTTATCAGAGAGAAAGTCTTTCTGATAATATAATATCATGAATATGCATCAAGCCTAGTCTTAGATAAATAATAATTACTTGGCAATTGATACGCTGTAAGAGAAAAGAATGATAGAGAATGGATTTCTTTTCAATAGGCAACTTTTGGAAATGATGTGTCTCAGAAAAGACCCAGTGCTGGAGTGCTCAGGCTTTGTGCTCCTGTCATCCATCAGGCTAGGGAAGGGAAGGGGGGATTTTCAGACTGGCACACCATTATTAACCACAGGAAATAAATGCTTTTGACAAAGAGGACTGATTTTTTTCTCCAAATATAAGAAGCCACTAATGATATTCCCTCCTCTCTTGCTGTCTGGGAAACATCTGCAAATCGTCCTAGCACTACCATATATCCTTTGGATTCACAGTCAGAATTTCTTTTAAAGGCTCTAGATCCTTGAGGACAACGTCTCACTGATTCAACTCTACTGGGTGCCAAAGTCACCCATGAGGCTGGTGTCTCAGGGCCAGTTTGGTCGAGAAGGACATAAGAAGGCCTTTCCAAGGTCAAGTCACAGCAGATCTGGTCTCGGCTAAGCTGCTGGATACTTCCTCAAGATGTACCACCATTGGAAAGGACAGCTCTGCCTGGGGGATTCACTCCCCCCAGGAGCCAGGAAAAGAATATGCAGATGATACAATGAGGATCGACAAACGCTTTCTGGAGAACTCTGCACCCTGGATTTCAGGATGCAGAAAACTGAAGCACTCAGTCTGGCCAAGTGGATTTAAACGCCTATGCCTACAGCTGCCTTTCCAGTCCTCTCGCTATCTCTCCCAAACCCCGACTGCCTCATTCTCCTAATTATCTTCATCCACCCACTAAAGTGCTGAGCCTACCTGACTCTGACCTCAGGAGTCAGACTTTAAGTGGAATGGGTGAATGTGTCTTCACCATTCCTAATTATCCAGGTAGAAAGAACGCTCAAACTTGTAAGTTCAAGATGCGGACTGCAGTGCCCTCCACAGAAAGCAAACAGTAGGAATTTCTGCTAATAGCTGGAAGAGAAATCAGCTCACTTCTCTCCTACTAAGTAGCAGTAGCCCAACAAGCCTTCAGGGCACAAATACCACCTTGATCCAAGAGGTAAGCCAATTCTTCTCATTATGGCTCAAATAATCTACCTAGAGTTCTGTAAATTCAATCTCATTATAATGAATTTCAAGGCTAGTATTGCATCAAATACTGCCTGGAGTAAATAGAACACAGGTGGAGGCTTGGACACCTGTTATGGACCAGAAGGTTGAGATGCAAGGGCAGTCAATAGTCTTTGCAAAGATGTTCTGCACAAATTTATACTTTTGGGTATTTTGAGAGTGGTATCTTAAAGTCTCACTTGTCCTACTCCCAAAGCATCCTTTCCCAACTCAGACACCAGGAAAATAAGATAGGAAAGGAAGGGTGAAATTGTGTGCATCTTTTTCCTTGGTAAGTTCATGTCATTATCCAACACATCCAGCCAAGCCAGCCAAGCCCAGCTCAGAGCGGGGGATACATGGGAAATAAAAATGTGTCTTTCCATTTCACTCACATCCCCAATCTCTCCCCCCAGCCCCTCCACTTCCCCATCTTCCCAACAAGCAATGATCCAATAGCATGAGCGATTTCTTCTGACTCCCTAGGGTTAAACCTGCCCTGAGCCCCTTGCTAGGGAAGGCGCGTCAAGCCCATGAGAGTGGAGCCTGTGAAGTAGGGAGGAGGCTGAGGAGAACCTGGGCCACAGCCACTTGTGTCTGCTGCTGCTGCTGCTGGAGGAGCTGCTGGAGGAGCTGCATCTGGTGGTGGGTGGACAATGGAGTCCCGGTGCCCAGGCCTGGAGGCTTCGAGGCGGAGGAAGGCAGCAGCATTCGGGGTGAGGCTGTCAGCATGGGGTCCTGAGGGTGGGGGGAGACCTGAGTGAAAAGAGAAGACAGGATGTGACACTGGTGCAGGGCCACCTTTAGGGCCGGACTCTTCGTGACATTGCATGGGCAGAGTGAGGTGGCCCGCCTGGAACACATGAGCTAGAGACGGAATGGAATGGGGCTCTGGAGAAGAAGCAGTTGCTGCCCAAGCATAGACCCCATAGCCAGAAAGGTGCATCTGGAACTGATTCCATGGGGTGAGAGACTGGTAGGTGCTCCTGCCCCAGTTCTTACCCACCGCTTCCCTGTCACATTGGACTATTGAGTTCTTTGAGGTTCTAGACTTAGAAGAATCTATTTCTGTAAACACATCTCTCTACCACCTCACTGTGAGGAAAAGACGGGGGCAGCTCAATCTGTTCCTTCATTCTGTCCTTAGGGTTCCCTCCTGCAAGGTCTGAGATGCTTCCCATGAATCAGGCACTATAGGAAGAGGACCGGTGAGGGGTAGCTGCCTCCTGCCCTCCTCCATCTCTCTGCACAGCAAGAACCACCAGGGAGGAACATCTGGACACAGAATGTTAGATGACAGCAGTGGCTGGGTCCTCCTCCTGTTGGACACTTTCACTAAGTCTTCTATAAGGGCAGCTCCTAAGACTCAGGGCTCAAAGGCAGGGTGACCCATTTCATTTCTTGTGGTTCTATAACTGGTCCCTCTTTAGACATACAAGAGGACAGCATGCAGGGACAGAGGGCCACTGTCCCTTGTAGAGGACTAACCAGGTATCCAAGAGAACATCAGCCACTGCCCTCCTACCCACCCAGATTTCTCCTTTTGATGAGCTGGCCTGACAGCCTCCACCTGAGTCAAGGCATATGCAGGGTAAAGAAAGGGCCCCTACAATACAGTGAGCTGGCTGCAAATCCAAGGGGACAGCTGTTGGGCAGTAATCTTCTTTCTGGTTTTTTGTGTTTGGTTGCCTTTAAGCTCAAATTTGGTCTCAAGTTCTTAGTTGGTTTTTGTGTATATATGTGTGTATGGTGCTATGGATTGAACCCGGGGGCTTCACACTGAGATACATCACCACCCCTAATACCCTTGCTTTTAATTTTAAAACAGGGTCCTGCTAAGTTGCCCAGGCTGGGCTCAGAATTACAATCCTCCTGCCTCAGCCTCCCAGAGTACTGAGATACAGGCCTGTACCATCATGCCTGGCTAAATTCTTAGTTTTTTAATCTGGATCATATTAAGAACTCTGAAAGCCCTAGTCATCGCACCTGTAGGATGCTAGGCTGGAGCTGATGATGCCTATCCTAAGGTGGTCTCTAGGCTTCTTAGATGCAACGTGCCAGTTTCCAAACTCAACCGTGATGTTACACAGGAGCATTAAAGGCACACAACCACTAGAGCATGCAGAGAGGCCTGAACAGATGTGGGGCTCCCTCAGCTAGGTCCTGGGGATTATGTGTATCATGTGCACATGCCAGGACCAGCCTTGCACCAATACTATGCAGAGATGAGATGTTTCTGTGGGGGGAGAAGAAAGAAATCAAAAACTGGTGGGCTCCTGGGAGGATAATACGCATCAGAAATGAGCCGCACAGTACCCTGA
Organism: Heterocephalus glaber; assembly: GCF_000247695.1. Next base: position 839,451 of record NW_004624826.1, on the reverse strand, counting down.
CACACGGCAGTGTCAAGTGTGGCACATGGAGACTTTATCTGCAGAAGTCAGGCCCCCTCAGAGGCCATGAGCCATGCTCCAGGACAGCTACTGTGTTATGCCCAACTCAGAAGCTGAGCGGCAGGAGCTAGGAGGCGACTCTGATGGCCTGAAGCTGAGGCTAAGCCTGAGGCTATGACACAGGCCACTAGGGAGGCAGCAGGGACACACGTGTGCAGATCACCCGGATGGGCCACACCCTGCCCACCTTGGAGTCTGAGCGGGAGCCTCCTTCCTTCCCTACAGCATCCAGGTCCGTCACTCCTCGGCTGAATTCCAGGACCTCGTTCCCTGGGAGTGGGACCTCTACTGCGTCGATGTCAGTCTCCTGCGCGGCAGCTGTGGAGGCCCTCTCGGCTCCAGTGAGCTGGCAACCTGCAGGCAACAGAGAAGGAAATGGTGACATTCAAGAGCAGCACCTTCCTTACCTAAAACTTCAGCCATATCAGCCCAGGGGACGCCACGGACTTCACACCTGTTTCACACATCTTTCCATTCAGCCACATGAAAAACCTTTCTAGCCCCAAATGTTGTTCCCACTTTAAGAGCTTTTAAAAGTGCAGACAGACGTAAAGGGAACCTTTTCACGAGACTGGATGTGTCAGTTTTGCCAGGTTGGCACTTTTCTAGCCATGGGGTGTGGGGGTTCTGGAAGAAGTGGGTATATAGAGTCATCACCTCCTCTCAGCTCAGGAATGGGATGCAGCCCAGGGAAACTGCGCTGTGTGGAAGTCCAGAGACATGGAGACTTGTCCCAGCTAGACCCAGAATGAGCTGTTGGGTACAGAGCAAATCATCTCATTCCCGAGGCTCAGCTTCTTGAAGTACGGTAGAGGCTCAGCTTGAGGGACAGGTAGGGTGCCAACATGGAGGAGCGAGGGCAGGGAGATCTGAGCCCCTCCTAATGCAGTGTCCGTCTCCCAGCCGTCAGAGCCAGATTCATCCTCTCCCCAGAACAGACACCAGAAGAGGCTGTGGGAGGCGGCTGGGGTGGGAGGAGATGGAGATGGCTGCTTTTCCATGCTTATCAGCTAGCTTCTTTACTTTCCACCTTTTTTCCTTTTCCATGTCCTTGATCACGAACATAGCATATTGCTCAAAATCAAACCAAAGTCCTACTATTTTTTCTCTTCATTCCTTGCTCCTCTCTCTTTCTTGGACTCTACAAACACCTGATAGTTCCTGAGCATTTCACAGGAAATATTTTATTGTCCTGTATTTGGGTTTATGTCCATCACTATTGTATTCAAAAGTGAGTTCCTGAAAGTTTTCAGAGACCAAACACTAACTGGAGGATGGAGCAGACTGCCGCAAATGAGAAACACAACGAGCTGACACCCCAATGCTGAATCCAGTCCAGGAAACCAGGCCTCAGGCGTGTGAGAACCTGCCTTTCGGAACAAGTGGTTCTAGGAATTCTTCCCGTGCAAATCCATACCAGTCATCTGGGGAGACAAGTCATAGGCATGCTTATTTTTCTTCTTGGCTGTTCCAGGAAGCAGGAAGACAGCCTGTTGAGGAGTACAAGGCATTTAATAGAAAGGATGGCCCTGATATGGACTCTCTGCTCCTACATGTGCCAGCAGGCAGGGAGCACAGAACAGCGTGTTCACCACCACACTCCTGCACCCAGAAGCAGTCTTGACAATTGATCGGGATGGGCCCAAGAGGCAGAGAGGAATGATGGTGACCCTTGGATGATTTTCAGTAGGTAGATGGTGCTGAGAACTGAGCATCTAGTCCTTCATGCCTGTCTAGGAATAATCAGGGTAAAATGGGCATTCATCTGAACAGGAGAGGTTTCCACCCATCATCAGGTGCAGCTGGGTTCCCATAGCTCCCTCTGCAGCTGGCACATGGCATTAAACATGCCTGGCCAACCCCTTTCCCTGCAGGACTTGAGGTCAGAGTTGTATCCCATTCATCTGTCACCTAAGCATCTGGCTCCAAGGAGGTGCTCATAAATAGCAAAAAGGAAATAGTGTTGTGACAGGGTAGCCAAACAGGGGATTAGGCTATGTAGGATGAGGCTGCCTCCCACAAGCCTATCCCCAAAGATCCAAATAATGAAGACTAAAAAGATCTGGACAGAAAGCTTGGCCATGTCCCTGCCAGAAGCTCAGGTAGGATCAGAAAATCTCTCAGGTTCTAGCCCTGCCTCTGAGGGAGTCTTAAAAACCCAAACTGCTCAGCCATTCTGTCTGTACTGGTGAACTCCAAAACTGTAACTGTGGGAATGCTTTCTGAGAAGCTTCCTACCGCCCACCAGGTACTCAGATGACCACATTTGGAATCTTGTTCACTTAATGGGTGCAGATCAGTGCAGTGGCAGATTGTTTAGAACCAGGAAAGGGAAAGCTACAGTAGACTCTGTGGAGTGTGTGTATTTGTTTCTCATAAAAGATGAGACAGAAATGAGGGCCTCACAGTTAGCGGGCTTCTTCAGGTCCCATCAGATGAAGAAGAAGATCTGGGATCTGAAACTGCTCTACCACCTACAAGCCTGAGAGACAAGAAAAGGCCTGAAAACCCTGAAAAATCTAGGAAGCTTATGGAATGGGGCTTTACAGCTTCCAAATTCTGACAAAGGGGGGTACAACCAGGATTAGGAGAGGGGGTTGGCAATGCTGCTTTCTGAACTACTTATTTCAACTATTTCTACCTGTACATTAAACAGTAACTAGAAGCCATTAGACAAATGCTCATTTTATTCCTTGATTCAATAAGCATTTATTAAGGACACTGAACATAAATATCAATAAGCAAAATCTGTGTTTTTAGTGCTTTCCAGCCTCATGGGAGAAACAGATGTAAACCACAGCTGTGGCCTGAGGGTGTGTTACCTATGAAAGAGAGATCTCAGGTTCAGGACAACAGAGAAACACCTAGCAGGTGGGGGCTCAAGGAGCTGTGAAGAGGAGAAACAACTCATGAAGGAGGGGTATCAGCTAGGGCAGGCGAAGCAGCAGGTGCGGGGCAAGGCAGGTGCAAAGAAAAAGTGGCAGGAAAACCCATGGTAGGTCAAGGGCACCACCAACGGTTCCATAGGGAAGAACTTGATGAAGAAGAGTCAGGATGCACTGAAAGCAGGTAATAGCAAAGGACTGTCATTCTCTAAAATTTCACGCTGCAGATGCTGCGGATGATAGACCCAGAGAGAACAAGATGAAGAACACATGAGAGGGTGATCTAAGGGGGCAGCAGTGCAACAGAAAAGAGAGGACAGATTTGAGAGATCTTCGGGAGGCAGAAACTGCTTGATGATGAACACTGAGGTGGTTTATAATTATTGGCCATTATTAAACAAGTACTGTGAGAGCCGGGTGTGGTGGTGCAGGCCTGTAATCCCAGCACTTGAGAGGTTGACACAGGAGGATTGCTGTGAGTTTGAGGCCAGCCTGGGCTACATAAGGAGTTCAAGGCCAGCCTGAACAACAAAGTGAGACCCTGTCTGAAACAACAACAACAACAACAGCAACAAAACCCCTACTGTCAACATTTGTGGACAGCTCTTTGTAGTCAAATGCTTCCATTTCTCTTGATTTAACACCTAGAGGTGGAATAGTGAGATTGTAGAGTAGATATGTTTAACTTCTAAGGGTCTGCACACTCTTTTCCAAAGTGGTCATGCATAGTATTGTATGGTACTTTCCCCCTTCCCCCGACAGCAGATGAGGTTCTCATTCCTCTGACTTTTTTCCTCAGCACTTGGTGTAGTAACACCCCCACCCCCACGCCCAACCAGGGAGCAAACTCAGGACCTTGCACTTGCCAGGCAGGCACAGCCCCAGGCTACATGCCCGGCCCTTTTTAGCATCTAGTAGGCCTAATACTCATGATACCAAGGTGGTTGGAATTTTCATTTTTCCAGTGACAGGTGATGTTGAGCATCTTGTGTGCCTCCGCTATCTATATATCATCTCTGAAGGGTCTCCTCAAATCTGCCCATTTAAAAAAAATATTTGATTTTTTCTTAACAGTATCTTTCAAAGAATGTAAGTTTTTAATTTGTAGTAGTCGTAATTTATTAATTACAGATCATGCATTTAGTGACATAGGAAATTTTTGTTTAAACCAAGGTCATTTTCTCCTGTGTTTTCTTTAAGTTTTTAATTTTAGATTTTACATTTAAGTCTGTTTCACTTAAAAAGAACTCCAAAATGTTCACTAATTTTAAACATTTTGCCACATTTCACTTATTTTATATGCATGCTTAATTTTTTTCCTGGTACTGGGAATTGAACTCAGGACCTTGTGCTTGCCAGTTAGGCTCAGTGCCACTAAGCCACATCCCTAGCCCTATCCATGCTTATTTTTTCTGAACCATTTGAGACAGGTGACTTATATTATACCTTTTACTCCTCTTGAGCATGTATTTCCTAAGAGCACAAATATCCTTTCAAATCACACAGTATAGTTACCAAGTTATACAGTGAACTTGACTGATAAATATTGATAAATTTAGTCCGTGGTTTAATCTACAGTCCATCTTCCAATTTTGTCCGTTTTCCCAGCAATGTCCTCTACAGCTACATTTTCCCCTAAGGTCCTGTATTGTAGTTAGTTGGTCTCTCTGGGCTCTTAAAAGCTGGAACGTTTCCCTAGCCTTTGCTTTGCATGCTGCCAGTGGCTTGGGACTGCACAGGTCAGCTATTTTGAGCGCCCTGTTGGGCCTGTTTGTTTCCTCCTGCTATTCTAGGTGGGAATGTTACAGAAGCGATGCACCATGTCAAATATCACATGAGAGGGACATCAGGTCTCTTTGCCCCTTTCAGCGGGGGGAGGGGGATAATTTAGGTGAATGATTGCAGGGTTGGCTAAACAACTGTCTGAGGCCTGAGGGTGTTGGCAACTTGTGTGCAATGAGTTTTCAAATTTCTGATTTAGGTGCCCTGGTGAAAAATGGCATTGTACAGGGAAAATTCAGCAGGAATAGGAATGTAGCTAAGAGAATGAGTTCGAGTTTTAAACCTGCTGAAATTGTAAGAGTGTACATGGAAGATCCAAAGGAGATCCCATCACATTGCCGGGTATGTGTTATGGACTGCATGCTTGCATCCACTCAAAATTCATATATTGAAGCCTTAACTCCCTATGTAATGGTATTTGGATATAGGGCCTTAGGGAGGTAATTAGATCACCAGGGTGAAGCCCAAATGATGGTACTGGTACCCTCATAAGAGGAGTCATGAGAGGTTTTCCTCTATAGCATGAGGAAATGCAGCAGGATAGCAGCTGTGTGCAAGCCAGGAAGCACTCACTAGGAAGTGAACGGGGCAGCACTCTGACCTTGGACTTGCCAGCCTCCAGGACTGAGAAATGAAAGTCTGTTGCTTAAGTCATGCACAGTGTTGTATGACAGCCATAAAAAGAACATGAATGGAGATTTCAGGAGAAATTCTGGCCTCAAGATAGATATTTATAAAAATCATAGGAGTCAGAAAAGAACCCAGGGACCAAGTCCAGGAGAAACTTCAACATTAATGGGGAGAGGCAAAAGAGGAGCCTGCAAAGTTTGCTGAAAAGCACCTAGGAGAGAACAAAGGGAAAGAGTATGCAGGTGAGGTCCCCAGAAGCTGTGGAAAATGAGCACCTCATTTCCAGAGCTGGTTCCTATACAGCAAGGCTGGTGCTTCCTTGGCCTTGGCTGGGAGTTTCAGGAAGAGCTGGCAGGGCAAAAAATGGCAGATCATTGGAGGCCGAAGAACTAATTTTAAGAGTGGAGAGAAAATAAAGAGGCAGACATTGAGTATAGGTAAGTTTGCAAGAAGAGTGGCTATCAAAGAAAGAAGAGGGATAATAACATCACAGGCTAGAGAGAGACATGGGAACAAGGAAGGCTGGAGTTTTGTTGTTTTTAAGTTGAAAAGACTTGACCTTATCTATCTGCAGTGGGAGAAAAAATCAGGCCCAGAAGAGGATTCGGGGGAGATGGAGGAGCATGAGCTACCTCAAGGGTCGGGAAGGAGTGAGATAGGTAGAATGCAGATGCAGGTGAAAAGGTCAGCCTTGGACTGGAGGCTGTCATTCATTGAGAAGGAAGCTGGGGACAAAGAGAAGGACAGCTGAATGGCAAAGTAGTCCATGCCAAGTTTGGGGATCACAAATACGCTGACAGACCAATGTGTGGATTGGAGTTTTCCTCAGTGCTGGGGAAAGCCTTACAGGGCCACAACAAATAGTTACTACTGGATAAATGCAGAATTGTGGTTTGACCGGGCACTGATAAGGACAAATAAACAAGGGGTTACCAGCTCAGTCCAAAAGTGCTCGACATGTCACATTTTGCCTCAAAACTACAACAGTAACCAGTAAAAGTTAAGTGGAGCTTACTTTGTTCCAGATGTACTAACTCATTTATCATAACCATGCTGAGAGGTAGGTACTAATGCTGTCCACATGTAACAGCTAAAGAAACAGAGCCACATAGCAGGTAAGGTCAAAGAGGGCTTGAAGCCTGGCGTTCTGGCTCCAGGGTTGGTGCCTTTAACCTTGACGCTATTCCACCTTCCACACTTAGTCCCGCCTGTCCTCACTTAACCTGCCTTATTTTCTTCACTGCTTTTACACTAACATGACCTTGCTTGTCTGTACCTTGGTTGTCTGTGCCCTGCTTGTTTGCACCTCAACATTGAATGTGAGCTCATTATCTTAGTATCTGAATTGAGCCTGGCACCGGACAGGGACTTGGTAAACGTCTGTTGAATGAAGGAAGAGACTAAAATTAAGGTGCTAAAAAAATGGGGACTAAGTAGTGGTGACCTGAGGAGATGCCAGAGCAGTTGTGAGAGAGCGGAAATGCCTAGGAGGACAAGGGGGCTCACTATTTGGAGAATCCAGATGTAACAGGAGCATCATAAACTATTATCCATTAAGTGCTCATTGTCTAGATGAAGAGTTGTTATTTTGTAATTTTTACTGGACATATTCTATATTTAAAGCAGAACATAATGTTTTGGTATACTTAGACACAGTGGAATGATTACTATAGTTAAGCAAATGTATATATCCATCATCTCGTTGCTTACCCTTTTTTTTGGTAGATGTGAATCTAAAAAAAAGTTGAATACATGGAAAAAGAGAATAAAAGGGTGATTTCTGGGGTAGGGGTCAAGAGGAAAATGGGAAGATATATGTGAAACGATGCAAAGATCCAGATGTGTGGGATAAACAAGTATAGAAATATAATATACAGCACGGGGACCCTAGTTGTAAGATGATATTGTATTCAGATTTTTGCTAAGAGAGTAGATTTTAGGTGCTTCTCACCTCCAGACAGACAGACAGACACACACACATGTGCTTGTGTGTGTGCGTGCATGTGCGTGCACGCACAAGCTTTATCTGTAAGAAGCTCTAGTCCTCCCTGAGACTCCAAGCCCATGCACATCTTACACATGCTGGACTGTCTCCCCCACCTCCAAGGGAACAGGCTTTCTCCCTGGAAACCCTCTCCAGGAGCGGTCAGGGAAATAGTACAGGACAGAGGCAGTGGCCCCAGCTGGCTCACAGCTCCAGGCTGGGCCAAGGGCAACTGCTGTCAAAACCCAGAAAAGATAAACCTCCTCCAGGATAGGAAACAGTAGAAAGGATGAGAGGGAGACAAGCCAGGCGGGAGGGAGAGGAGGCACACACAATGAAAGTGAATAACATCATTAAAAGCACTGCTGAAACTCAGCTGGCAAAGCACTGACAGACATCAAAGCAGACAGCAAGGATTAGACAGCACTTTCCTTCTCCAATTCCCAAGAGTCAACAAGTTTCCTCTGCACAATAACGGGCTTCCCACCACCGGCAGGGCAGGGAGCTGCTCCCCTGCAAGGATAAACACACAGAAGCCAGATTCTTGTCAAAACTGTCAATCAATAGTTCTCTGGACCCTTAAGGTGCCCCATTACAGAAGAAAATCCTGGTGCAGTCAATTAATACTCCCTGGGGAAGCATTTATTAAAAAAAAAAAAAAAAAGGAACATGCTCCTAGGCATTTACAGATGGTGAAAAAGTGAGTGAGGCGGTAGACAGGAAACGCTAGTGGGACAAGGCAGTAAGCAGCTTTCGGGAAAAGAAAGCATTTCCAACCCCAGAGCCAACCTGGAATCCCAACATTACACAGCAACCAGAGGGTGCCTCATCAATCATTCCACTTGGATCTTTCATAAAATAAATGACACTACTTCAGAGATGTCCCTGTCCCCTCCACTCACTGTACAGACAAGGCCGTATGTTGTAGAGTCAGCCCTGGAACTTGAGATAAATAGCTACTGCTCATGGAAGGCATATTATAGGCCAGGTCCGTGCCCACTGACTCACATTCTCTCACCACACCCTAAAAAGTCCAGAGTCAGCGCGCAGTTTGCTGAGGACCTGTCAGCTGACAAGTGGCAGGGTCTGGATTCAAGTCCAGTCATCTGTGCTTCTAGTCACCACCCTAGCCCTCTGTCACAGCGCCCGCCCCCATTCTGTGATGCCGAACTTTTGTGCCACCTGGGTAAAGCCACTGCCAAACCCAGGTATATGGCCAAATGGCATTCTAGAGGTTGCTGTGGTGGTGTTTTTTAAATGCGAATCACATGTAACTTAGCAGACGATGAGTCAAGTGGATTGCCCTCCCCAATGGAGGTGGACTCATCTGATCAGCTGAAAGCCCGAATAGAACAAAGTTCGACTTCTCTGGAGGAAAGGAGAATTTGGACTCAAACCAAGTCTTCACCCTGCAGACCCCATCTCGCAAACTTTTGATTCAATAAACTTCTACAGTCATGTGAATCAATTCTTTAGAGTAAATCTCCCTTTTGAGGGGAGTGTGTGTGTGTGTGTGTGTGTGTGTGTGTGTGTGTATTCCTAACATAATGTGTCTCATTCTCAAGTCACATCACCATCTATACAGACATGGGCAGCCCAGGAACTTTGCTTCCTACGACAGCCCAATCCCTGTGACAGGTTTCCAGTATGCATCAGAGGCCACCAACCCAGGCCTGATCTTGACACTGCAAAATTTGAATACACTATCCTGTTTCTGACAGGCTTTCCTAAAATGCTGTCAGCTGTTTCTACATGTAGAATACCAATTACATTCTTCTTAGGGAGAGTGTATGTGAAATATGCCTAGTAGCTGAGGTCTCATGTATAATAATGTGACCTAAGAAAATTATCTCTCAAAAGGTAATAAAAGGAGAGTGAATATGGGTGGAGGACTCCTTAGCTCCATACTGACCATCACAGCCACAGAGTAAACGGCAGTGGTCTCCCTCCATACCCACTGTCACCATCGATACCTTCCTGTGGGTGCTCTATTCAGCTTCCAATCTCTCCCTCGGTGTTTTATTACCTCCATTCTGCTGACTCCCCCATCCCAAGTGTCATCATTATCAACAAGGCTGCCTAAAGGTCACTCCCTTTTGAAATCTATCTTCAATCTCCATGCTCATCTTGGCATAGAGTGCTTGATAAATGCTTGTGACAATGACTAATACACCTGCACTCATGGTAGCACTCACTGACAGTGTCTGTCACTTTATTCAACACATAATTATTGTGCTAGGAAATGCCTATCCTCCTGAGCTCACATGCCATTAAAGATAGAAGACGTGCATGTCTGGTACACAGAGGGTTGAATGCTAATGTCAACATTACTGGCCAGGAATGAAGGGACCCAGAATAATAAATGAAAGAGTGTCTGAATTTTCTAGGAGGGGAGGGGAAGAGAAGAAAAGAGGAGCTGGAGAGCAGGCTTCCAAGAAGACCCAAGGCTGGGTCTGCAGGACAAGCTAGAAGTCTGCATGAAGGTGAATGCAGACACATTAAGAATGGCTGACAAGTGCACGACACATTTGGGGCAGGGAGGAGCTCATGGTACACAGGGAGGAGTCAGGGAAGTAGGGCAGAAAGAAAAGCATAAGTGGTCCCTGTTGGAATGCCTGCTGACTCTTCAGAGAGAATCTTCAGGAGATCACACCAACCCGCCCATCCAGCAGATGGCTGCAGAGGAGAGGGGAGGTCCTGCTGCAGGAGGGAATGAGACTTACCCCTCAGTGTTGTGAAACACTACACAAGCAGTTCTCTTCAGAGGGCCAACCCAAGCTGGGCATGGTGGTGTCTACCTACAGTCTCAGCACTCTGGGAGCGTTGAGGCAGGAGGATCACAAGTCTGAGCCTAGTCTGGGCAGTTTATTGAGACTCTGTCTCCGAAAACTTATATATATAGGCTGGGGATATAGCTCAGTGTAAAAGCCCTGGGTTCAATCCCCAGTACAACATATACACACACACACACACACACACACACACACACCCCAACCAAGGGGTTTGGGGTGTACCTCAGTGGTAGATCACTTGTCTACCATGCACAAGGCCCTGAGTTTGGTCCCCAGCACTATCAAAGAAACAGAAACATAGGCAAAAATAAAGCCACTTAGACCTCTCTGGCCAGCAGCTGAGCAGTGGGTTCAGATTAGGTACTTAGAGATAGATCAGTCTCCTGAGACTGAACTCGTGTGTCAACAGCAATGTTAAAATGCTCAGCCTCTGGACACTCTCCCTGTGTCCAGCCCCTTTTATTCCAGGAATAAATGGCTTCACCAGAGACTTGACTTTCAGGTGAGAATGTCTTCATATACCAGTATAGTGATGGCCAATGTGACTGTGGGTTTGAAAGCTCTTGAGAGTAAGGCGGCAGCTCGCCACCCACAAGACAGCACCGAAGCAGCACTAAGGAGGCAAGGCACCCCTCCTCCCCAGCAAGCAGCTCTGACTCACGCTCAGTGCAGAAGTGAGCAGATCGGCTTCTGGTCTCTGAGCAAAGGGGACAGCCATGGCCTCACAGAGGTCACCAGGGCATGCTTATAGGCAACCGTCACCATTATGTTCTACTCATTAGCCAGCAGAGACTCGTGCAATATTTGCAGAAGTCTGCCTGTAATTCTGTTTTATCTCTAAGCTTCAGAACACAAAGATGGAGAATTTTCAAAACTTTACATTAGTACTGTGGCTCGCTATGAGCTGTGACTGGTCAAGAATACACAGCAAAATGCAAGACTCTGTCTATGTGATAATTTATTATTAGCCAAGATCACTGAGATGCCTGTATTAGTTAAAGAATACCACTATTTAATAAAAATAGAAGAAAAAAGTAAGGCGAGTCCCTGTGGTTGCACAGAAACTGAGCCCTGGATGAAAATGTCAGGTTTTCTAAATTTATGACTAATATATGCTCAAAGTACAAAAGTTTTAAAAGTACAGTGGAAAGTAAATCTTCTCATCACCCTAACCAGAGTGAACCGCAGCTACCAGTTTCTTGTGCATCATGCCAGAAATAATCTATGCATAAGAAATACAGGTGTCCACATCTATGTACACATATGTGATTAGATACACATACATTTATATCTATGTATTTGTAGTACACTGTAATTGGTAGTACAATATATTTATAATTCTGATTTTCTCAATAAACAAAGTATCTTGAAGATGGCTTTATATCAATTAATAGATAACCGAGTCAATCTTAATGGTTGTACAATATTCCATTATTTGTACTACAATTTATTTAAAAATCACTTTTTTCTGCTTCAAGTCCTTTGATTTTTAAATTGACTCATTGCTTATACTGCACATTCATCATTTCACAAATGTATGGGTCTGTCTTCAGGATAAATTCTCAGAAAGGAATTTGAGGGAAATTTGGGGGTCAGAAGACAAATTTAACTACTATTCCCACAGTGTTCCTGCAACTATGTCTGTTTCTGAGTTTCTCTTCTGATCCACTCAGGGACATATTCAGGCATCAGTACAGTTTTACTTATTCCAGCTTCATCATATGTCTTTACATCTAGAAAGCCCCTCCACTGTCATTGCTCCTCTCTGCCAGAATTTTTTCTATTCTTTTAAAAATTTTTTCTCATATTTACATTAAAGTAATAACTGACATGTATTTATTGCTTTTTATATGCCAAGCACCAGACATGGCATTTTAAATGTATCAGTTCATCTAATTATGACAGTATTTCTATGAGATAGACACTACTAGGATTCTTATTTTTCAGAAGAGGAAACTAAGGCACAGAGAGGTTATAGAACTTGCCCAAGATCACACAGCCACGGACTGGTATACTAGAATGTAAACCAAGAGTCTGTTCTTTCAAGTACTTTGCAATACTACCACTTAACAGTATAAGACTTATTTCATTGTCTTCTAACTTTCTGAGATGGATGGTTAATTCATTTGACTTTCTAGATTTGTCTTCTATTAACATAAATAACTGAAACTCTGGATTTTCCTTGAGCATTCTTTTAGCTATATCTCATAAGTTTTGAATACTATAATTTACCATGCTTCCCCCCTTTGCTGTTAGCAATTTGGATTATGCTAAAATTTATAGATTAACATAGGGAGAATTAACATTTCTATGACATTGAGATTTCCCATCCAAGAACATGGTACGCTCTTTAGTATTTTTATATAAAACAATATATTTATCCATAAATATTTTATTTTGAAAATTGCTATGTTTTTCTTTCACAACTCTTTGTTACCAGTTACAGGAATATATGAAAATAATAAATGTCTATGTGATACTGGACTTTGCTTAGCTTAAGTGAATGTTATTAATTCTAATAATTTTCAGCTTATATTCTTGGTATTTCCCACCACTATTGAATAGCAGAGATGATAAAAATATCCTTGTCTCCTTCTTGCTTTTAATAAGGCTTGAAAATTGAAGATACTGAAATACCATCCACACTGAGGGCTTATATTACTGCAGAAGTTAAACATCTTAAAAAATAAAAATAATTGGGAAATAATTTCTTTAATTTGACTTATAGGGCTGTATTTTTGAAAAATTTCTTTGGGATCATATGTGGTAGCATAGATAGTTCTACCTTTGGAAACTATTCCCTGACATCATCTTAAATGCCTCTTGCTTTAATAAACATCTTTAGTTTTCTCTTATAAAAAAGAAATACATGTCCCTTAGAGAAATCTGGGATTCTAGAAAGAGAAAAAGTGAAATGTTTTCTAAGTATAGGAATCACCTGGCCTTTGGGGAGTGGCCCACCAGCACCCACTGGGTATCTACCTGCCTCTCTAGCCACATCTACTGTAGCGACAGTACCTACCTGGGTCCCTGCCGGGGTCCCCTGAGCTATTGCTGTTCCTCTCGCTCTCCCCATCTTCCTGGCCATCTGCATTCTGCTGTGTGTGCTGTAGGCTCAGCTTGTGGCAGACCTCAAAGGCCTGCCCCACTGTTCGCACGATTCGCATAGCTTGGCTCTGGGGAAGAGGAAGGAAAAAATCAAATGAAGGACATAAAGACTCTACAAGGTCACAAGAAGGGTTAGTCCAGGAGGGAGGTGCAAGGGGCATGCAGTCAGAACCCCAGGAAACCAATAAAGGAACAAGATGGGCCAGCCTAAGGTTGTTCACAGGTGTGCATACTCACACAGAAGAGTGCAAGGACACTTTGCCTCCCTGAAATATTCCAGAAAATAGAAACTGTCACCATAGTTCAGAAACAATCACTGAAAGGACAGATGGTTGGCAAATATACCAACTCTGGACTTGGCCTGGAGTTTTCTTTCTCAGGAGTAACAAAAGTAGTTCATATGCCTCAGACTCTACCAAGTACTGTCAAATGGTCAATGGATCCATCAAGCTAAGAGGAACTCAGCCCTTCGGCCCCCTGTACATGTCAGGTTTCCTAGGAGCTCCTGCAGGCCAAAGGCCACTGTGTTCCAGGGCTTGGAGGCCATGGACTAACAGCAGAACCAAGGGGAAGCCTCATGTCCAGGGCCCTGGAACACAGGCAGCCAGCGAGGTCTGAAGGGAGACCCTGCTCCAGACTTACTCTAAGACATCACTCACTTGGGTCTTTTCTCCAGCTACTACTCCTCTTTCATTTTGCCATTTAACCTCTTCCTTTAGGACCCCAAGAAGGGAGCTTGCCCCTGACCCCAGTACCCCATTGCTTAATTAGAAGGACAGGAGAAAGAAGCTGCTCTTGGGCAGAGTCTTCAGTAGCCCCATGGTAAGAAGCAGGGCAGGCAGGGTTCTCGGGGCACGGTCTCCAGTGCGGGTCACTGATTATAATTTGATGATTGGTCACTTTTTACCTTTTTCAAAGACTAAACTTGACAGAAATGTGAATTATGGAGAGTTTCAGAACACTGGGTAGGAGGCTCAGCACCTAGGGAGCCTCAAACATCCCTACACCACAGACTGGTTTATTTCACTGTGACTGCCACCCTATAACTGCATCTAACATTCATCACATCTTGGATGCTCTGACTTCAGGTGACACCTTTCAGTCTGGTGATCGTATTCACAGCCCCCAAGGTCACATCAGAAGAACTGCAGAACTTCTCACTGCCATGAGAATTGGTACTGCATTTCCAAATGGACAACCAGGGTTTCAAAAAGTCTCTGGGGCCTCGTTGACAATAAATGTATAATTTATCTATGCTTTTTCCAGTATTGCGATTTGCTCACGTTTCCCATTAGTATCTTCATGAACCATTTGGAACCTCAGAATGCCATGTATACAGTATTGCTCTAATCCACTCTCCACTGGACTTGCTCCCTTGCTATTCCTCATGCCTGGCATCACTTCCATGTTCCTTCTTGTGACTTCAGGCCAGGACATCCATGTTAATATGCAAAGACATTAGGTTAATCATTATTGCACATCTATTTCAGATCAATCTACTTCCGTTCCTCCTAATATTCCTTAGCCCAGTCCACCTAGTGGTGCTCAAACCTCTCTTAGCCCATTATGCTAACTCCATGCCCAGTGTTCTTAACTGATCCCTCACCTAGAGCATCCTGATATTCTTAGGTGATGAGAAACTTAAGTGAAATGAAATGGGGACACGTAACTTCCATGAGATCCTCCATTACCTGGTGACAGATCAGAACCTCCACTCTATGCTTCCTCCCCATAACTTCCTCCTGTGTCCAGGGGGTAGGTTTGGCCCCTTCTTATACTACAGGCTTGTAGTATCTAAGACAACTACTTAGTTTGCACAGCAAGTGAAGCAGCAGGCATCACCCTAAGCAAAAAATCCCTACTCTTTCCATTCCCAACACACACACAAAGGTGCAATTTGGCAGGCAGGCACGGTACCTAACAAAGCCAGGTCAAGCACCTTCCAGCTGTCAACATCTCCTTGAGCCACCAACTGACTCCTGGGTAGGAGGCAGGGCCAGGAAGCTCAACTGCCAAGTGGAAAAGAAGATACAGCTCCACCCAGAAGTGTTATTCCCAGGGTACCCTTAGATCTTTGGTTCCTTATTCCAATGATAAGAAAAGCAGACTGCCTATGACTAATCTTAATCTTTTATAGCAAAGCACATAACTAGTTTACCAAGACTTCAATTTGGCTTTCTTCTGCCTACCAAATATATCTAGGAATCTACTATATAGAACCTTTCACCCTCTCTTCTCTGACTTTCGCAAAGTTTACTCTCTCAAGCATCTTTACAAGAAAGAGGCAGAAAAGGTAAATGTTTTGGGTTCTAGAATTAAACTGTGGTAAGTCTAACTGATATGTAGAAATTATGAATTTAATTCTATGCCTTTCCTGTCTTGTATAAATTAATCCAGATTTCTCATTCTGGATCAGTATCTGCAAAAATTGAGTTCGTCTTTTTCTATCTGTATCATTCCCAAAGTACAGGCTTATTTTCCCTTTTAGAAATACAGTTACATAGAAATCTCCAAATTCACTACTGTGAGTGTTATTATAAAATCTCAGGTTTTCCTTAGGAAATTCTACCATCTCTGTAAATCACAGATACTTCCCTTAATTAATTTAAGATATTAAAAATGTAAAGGTCTACAAACAATTGTCCTTGACCTATGGAATTAGACAGGGGTGGAAATCAGATTTCTATACTTCACTTTGGAAGGAAGGATTCAGATTTAAGTAAGAGGACAGAGCTGGTGAGAAATGCCTATAGAGCGGACCTGCCTTTCTCATGCATCACAAGAGGATAATGGATGGTGGGGCAACCTCTACAGATTCAAACAACTATTTATAAGCCAGAAACAATTTTAAGAAAGTAGGTGAGGATTTAGCTCAGTGGTTTCACCGCTTGCTGTGCAAGTGCAAGCACCTGAGTTCGATCCCCAGTACCATAAAAAAAAAAGAAAAAAAAAGAAAGTAGGTGAGGTTTTTTTTTTTAAATGATGCTTAGTATTTATACTGTTTCATTTATTGGGATCAGCAGTTGACCCCGACTTCAGCCTGACTTCCCTAAAAATGCAGGAAGCACAGACTTTAGGTTTATGGATCCTGCCTTTCCCATGTTGGAAAGAGCAACTACCTCCTCGGACTCCCATTTCCTTCTGTCTTCCCTTTCTGTAACTCCACTGAGAAAGTAATCAGTGGCACCTCTGGCAGCATGGAGGATATCCTGTGCCACATGGAGGATAACATGTGTGATGGCAGCTCCCACAGAGTTTGGCACACAGTAAGTGCTCAAATGCTCTATTCTGAATATGGAATTCACTGCACCAAAAAGAAAATTAAGGCAGAAAATTAAAAAGAGTTCAGAAAAGGATGGGGTTGTTTGTCCAATAACAAAAAAGTAAAGGTATTAAGAGGCTCAGGCCTTCCATATGCATGGTGGCACCAGAAGGGGCAGGCCATCATCTCCCTCCTCCCAGCAGCCCCAGAGGGAAACAGCTGGACCAACACAGCTCGGGTCTGAGCTAGTATAATGGTTCCTATGTAGGAGGAAATTGTTGAATAAGACTTCCTGATTCACACATCCAGTGCCAAATGGTTTCACACGGATTTCTTTTACTTCTCTTTGATGTGAAGGCTATTTCCATTCATAATAAAAGGATCCAGTAGTGTACTTTATGAAGAGCTTGAAGAGGTGGGCTGATACCTAACTAAGCTATCCATTCTCCTTTACGGAATGACTGCACACATGTATAAAAGAACTGTCTTCCCTGTCCATCACTTTAGGATTCTGAAGGGGCTGGATGGCTCCTAACTCAATTCATAAACAGCTTTGTGAGTTCACCCTTTGGCCTTTCAGGCTCTGCCTCTTTTACTAGTGAAAAGTCTACTTGGAGAGGATTCTCTCTGAGGACTGTGAAGGTGGCCAGCAGGGGCTAGGGGCTGACCCTCTCATCCTAGCAGCCAGGTTGGCTCCTGCCTTCAGACCTCCCCTACTTGGTGACCTCCCTCTGGCCTTCTAGGCAAGAAAACTGGTTCTGCCTGCTACCTGGAATGCAGGAGTTGCAGGAGCTGGGACTTAATAAACCATCTGAATCCAAGAGGGAGAACTCTGGCAAAGAGACGCTTTAAAAAGAAATCCTACTAGAGTTTTTATGAATATTTGTTCTCTAAGTCTCCTGGGTTACATGGAAGCTGTTGCTCACACCTCATGTCCATATGCAGGCCTCTGGAAATTAAAATGGGAGTTTAAAAATTGAAGGCAGTCTGGTAAAAAGCAGAGCCAATAAGTGGAATGTTAGGAAAGCAGCCTTTTCCAGCCCCAATGTCTGGCCACTCTCTGAAATTTCCTACTTGTTTTTTTTTAAGCATCATTATACTGCAAGGTTTTTGTACAAATCCAGCTTAGTTTTACATAAGCCCCTGAAAGCGCTTTGCCACATGGATCAAATCTTTCTGTCCAAAAGCCATCTTCTATTAACATCCTCAAAACATGTGTGGGCTTTTAGTTATCAAGATTAGCCTAGATATGGTTGCTTTGATGTTTTTAAAGCTAGAGAGGAAAAGCTAAGCTCAGAGAGGCTCTCAGCTACAGATGGAGAGCACTGATGCTCAGGGAAGCACCAATTACAGTCAATTTCATAAAAATAGGGCTAAAAAGGAGGTTGTCTTAGAGCTTTGTGCCACTTAGCTCCCCACATACAGTGCTTCTTTAAACCATCTCCCTCTTCATGTTGACATAATCCCAATCTCCCACACCTGGGGCATCACACAACTCAGCTCAGAAACCAAGTCAAGATGTAATAGGTATCAAGTGGATACCTGGCAGGTGTCAGTATTTGATGAACCTGCTACAAGGACCACGAAAATAACACTATATTTGCAGTGAGAGTGGGCTGTCTACTGCAAAGCAGGCAAAAGTCTGCCGTGGCAACTTCAGAAAGATGAAAATTAAATGGATGATTTTTGTGCTTCACTAGTCCATAAAAACTTTAAGTAATTGGTATACGTGCTGCCAAAGCGAGCACAAAACTTTAAGTAATTGGGTATGGTGGCACATATCTGTGCTCCTAGATGCTCAGGAGGCTGAGGCAGGAAGATCATTTGAACCCATGAGTTTAAAGCTAACCTGGGAATCACTGAGACCTTACCTCAAAAAAAAGAAAAAACATATATTATAAAAAAATATAATTATATATAAACACATATATAATATACAATCTAAGCTAAGCTACCCTGTTGTTGGTTGGTCCTATAAACTCGAGAATCTTTTTTTTTTTGGTACTGGGGATTGAACTCGGGA
The DNA here is from genome assembly GCF_000247695.1 of Heterocephalus glaber. The sequence continues at coordinate 820,925 of NW_004624826.1, read as the reverse complement.
CCTTGCGCTTGCGAGGCAGGCGGCAGAACCACTGAGCTAAATCCCCGGTCCAACTCAAGAATCTTCTAAGTGTGACACACATGTGAAGGATGGTTTTTACTAGTTTCAATCTGTAGTTGGTTTAATACATATCTTGAGTACTGTTCTGGATTTCATTATTCTGGGAAAGCTCTCTATACTTTACAATTTATGGAAATGACTAAAGGAGTCATCAGATAAACAAGGAAAGTAGAGAATAAAAGCACAAAATGCAAGATGTAATTGAAGATCATGAGGAGGAAGACAATGACAATAAAAATGAGAAGAGTGAAGAGTGGGGAGCTACTTCTCATGAGCTTCTTTATTGGCCTACCCACTCTCTCCCCTGCTCTGGTTAGTTCCTTCCCCGTATCTTCTGGGCCCTTGAGATTTATCTGCCAAGCACTTCTGGGTTCTAGGGAAATGATTTCCTTCCACAAAGTCAGGACGGCTCAAAGATTTGTATTTCTTCTCATCTGTCACAGCAATAAATTACAGTGCCCTTAACACTCAACTACCACAGAATCTTCACAAAAACAATGTCATGTTTCTTTAATGCACAGTTTATAGGAACCTTAGCAAAAGATCTAGCTTAGATTTATGAAATGATTAAAATCTATAGAATTTGTAACACTGAAGCATGGAAATTTTATTTATATCTGGACATCTACATACAGGAGCATCTAAGGCACTATGCCTTTAAAATGATGAATGGCTTCAGTTTTTGTCTAACAGGTTATTTCATGGACTTGATATATACTTTGATGGATGCAATGTCTTAGACCAGAGAATATTGCTCAGAATAGGGTAAGTTTAGTTTCAAAGTCAGTACAGCTTTCCACGCTAACAGGAAATAGTACATCATAAAATTTCCAGTAGGGTTTTGCTGGTACTCTGCTAGTCCATGAAATACAGTGCCATAGAGAAAAACAGCTGAGTTATAATCTCAGCATTACCAGTTAGGTGACCATAGATAGTTCACCTTCCCAGGCATGGATTTTGTCCATCGTCTATAAAGCGATGAGAGAGGTTTGGGCCAGATGAGTTTAGAGACCTATGATTTCTATATTTTTACTTACCAACCCAAACCCACACAAACACTTGAAGTATAAAAAATAGTCTAAATGTAGAACCTATGTAGGATTCATCTCTTAAATTTCACCAGGCAAGTGACTTACTCTTTAGCCTATGGCTGACATTATCATTCAAAATCTACTGCAAACTCTAACAGTTAAACTTCATAGTTATGACCCCCAATTAGATGATGAGAGCATTACTGGAGGAAATGACTTTTCTTAACCCAAAGCAATTGAGCTGTGATTGCAGGCAACATGATTTCAAGAAATTGTCCATGAAGATAACAGGGAGATTCCTGCTGCTCCTGTTAATCACCTACACTTCATGCACGGATGTGCTAATAAGTACAGTCACTCTTCATCAAGGCAGGCGGCCATATCCTCCAGGGGCTGGGAGGAAATGACAAGAGGGTGACATCTGCTCCACAGGAGAGGTCAAGAAGCTCCTCAAGAAGAAAAAGGCCTTGCATATGAATACTATCATTGGATCCCCCAAGGAGGGGAAACAAGGAATGCTTTTGTCATCAGGAAGGGCTCCACTGATTGCTCCTCTGAGGAGAAGACCCTTGGTCAGCCCTGGTAATACCCTGAAGAGTGCTGGGATCCCTTCACCACCATCCTGGCAATCCTGCCCAGTCTTACAGAACTTGCTCCTTAAAGATCAGATCTTTTCACACTCATCAATCAGAATTCCTAAATGCATCACACATTATTTGATAGCTGGGGTAACTAAAGCCCAGAGGCCTATGTCTTTTCTGTTTCAGGTAATGGGTTTCAGTGGCCAAAGCCCTGGACTAGAAGTAGGAAGCTTGATTCTAATTTCAGTGATATCACTGACTCACTGTGGGGCCAAGGGTAATTTACTACCCTAGACTCTTATTTCATCAACTATAAAATGGAGTCAATGTCACCATACAAGGATACCATGAGACAAAAGGAAGACCTATGTCAAAGTGATTTATACCATTCAGGGTTAAGGAGCTCCCCATTCCCAAGTAATGATTACAGTACAACCCAGTTACAAATTCTTCTTGGGGAACCAGATTACGTCTTAGGGAAGTAACTTATAATGAGCCAAAGACAGCGGAATAATGGAGTGGTTAAGAGTGTGAGCTTTAGCCAGGATGGGAGTAGGCCTGCCGTCTCAGCTTTCTGGGTGGCTGAGGCAGGAGGATTATAAATTCAAGCCCAGCTTGAGCAACTGAATGACTTAACCAGACCCTTAAAGATTTTTTAAGAGGATAAGGATGTAGCTTAGTGCATAGACCCTGGATTCAATTCTCAGTACTGAAAAAAAAAGGGTATGTGTGTGTGTGCACTCTAAAGTCAGACTTCTGGATTTAGTTCAGACTGCACTACTTATCATGGGTCCTTACACAAGTTATGTACCTTAAGGCTCCATTTTCCCATCTATAAAATGAAGAGTATAAGGTCTGCCCATGCCCTACCGAGGTCCTGAGTCGCACAGAACATGCCGAATCAGCCCACTGCAGACAGGCAGGTCTGTGCATGCCCTACTGAGGTCCTCAGTCGCGCGGAGGATGCCGAATCACCCCGCTGCACACAGGCAGGTCTGCCCACACCTTACCAAGGTCCCCAGTCGTATGGAACACACGCCGAATCAGCCCGCTGCAGACAGGCAGGTCTGTGCACGCCCTACCGACGTCCTGAGTCACCCGCAAGACGCCGAATCAGCCCGCTGCAGACAGGCAGGTCTGTGCACGCCCTACCGAGGTCCTGAGTCATGCAGAAGACACCGAATCACGCCGCTGCAGAAGGCAGCCACCTGATTCCACAATAAAAAGACGCAGAGGACACCAGACCACCAGACCAAGGTACTGAGTACCACTGTTCCCAGCCCAGAGGTAGGGGCTTTTGAGCCGTCGTCCCACTGCTCCTGGTCCAGAGGAAGGGGCTTCCTGGTCACCATCCCTCCCACAGCTCCCAGCCCAGAGGAAAGGGCTTTTGGGCCACCTTCTGTCCCACTGCTCCTGGCCCAGAGGAAGGGGCTTCTGAGCCACCATCCCACTGCTCCTGGTCCAGAGGAAGGGGTTTTGGGCCACCTTCTGTCCCACTGCTCCTGGCCCAGAGGAAGGGGCTTCTGAGCCACCATCCCACTGCTCCTGGTCCAGAGGAAGGGGTTTCCCGGCCACCATCCCTCCCACTGCTTCCAGCCCACAGGAAAGGGCTTTTGGGTCACCATCCTTACCGCTGCTCGCAGCCCCTGTCCCACCTCACCCAGCTCAGAGGAGGTAATCTGTGCAGGCGCTAACAGCCCCCCGCCCCAGTTGAAATGAGAAAACACGTAAATAAGTCTCAAAACCAGACTTCCAGATCACCTACAGCAACGCCAAAGGAAAATGAGATGGAACACTGATACTCAACCACCTGGACCCACTGAACTGGCAACCAAAGGGGATCTGGAAAAAATGAAATCAGAAATAATCGCTCAGATAACAGGAGAAATTGTGCCCCTAGTGCAAGACATGATTAATAAATCTAGAGAGGAGCTGAGGAACATGATGGAATCCCAACATAAAAA
>NW_004624826.1:786227-812384 GCF_000247695.1 Heterocephalus glaber | reverse complement strand
AATATAAATCTCAAAAAAAAGAGAAGAGTATAACAGTTCCTACCTTACATAACCATTATGGGAATAAAATAAGATAATTCATATATAGAGCTTACAGTAGACTCAGGCAGTATCAAAACAGGAAAGATATCATTTGACTTAACATAGAGTTACAGCTTGGATAATCTAGAGTAGTAGAAGGATAAGGGGTAGTATGTTAACTTCTGGCAATATCCTGCTGTCCAGTTTCTGGTGCGAGCCCAAACAGAAAAACCCAGCTCAAGATTAAAAGTCCCCAAGACTGGCTGTCCATGTGAGTGGCCAGAGGAAGATCCATAGGTACAGAATAGTATCTGTGCCGGGAGCAAAGTACAAGGCACCTTCCAGTGGGAAAGCTAAGAGCCTAGTGACAACTCTTTGGCCCATGGGGAACTGTAGGGTAAGGACACTCACAGTTGAGGCCTACATGAGAAATACACCACAGGGGACACAGTGTGATATGAAACAGCAATAGCCAGAGCTATGGATCAGCAAGAAACTTATACACAGTTTTTCTACACTACCATCAACGATGAGGGCTCTGGAGAACATCCAGATCTGCTGGCTTCCTGTCAAGAAGTTTCACTGTGACCTCTGACAACCCAGAAGCACCCTTGCAAGATACATTTCCTTCGGTTAACTGGTCCTTTCCCCCTCACCTCTTAAAAATTCCTATGATTTGCCAATTAAAACTCATTTCCAAGCTAACTATTATCTCCCCAAACCAGAAGTGTTTTACAACAGAGTAAATCGTTATATTTGGAGACTAACCAAGATGGTGTGCAAAGCCTCACAGATGTGTTCCCCACCCCTCTTCAATTCTGCTTCCTTTGCTGAACAATTCATTTCTTTCTTGGCTTGGAAACTGGCCCTCCCACCTATAGTTGGGGGGCAACAGAGCTTGCAGCCAGGCTGTCTGGAAAAAATTCCCTGGGCTGCATGGCCTCAGGCCAGCACCAGGTCTGAGAACCAGCTCTGTGAGGAACCACAGTTTCAGTAGGTGAGGGCAAAAGGAATACAGAAAATAGAAGAGCCAGATATCAGAGTTAGCTGAGAGCTATGTCATGTAGAAAAAAATCTGATGTGATAGGAAACTAGATGGCTACTCCTTTTCAGCAAGCAACAGGAACTTGATTCTGGAATTGACTTCAAGGTGAAACATCTAGGTGGGCATTGTTCTTAGACTTGGGTTTTTGGCAGAAGAGAGGGGCTCCACTGGGCCTGATGGCTACACTAGATCTGATGGCAAAAATAATACGGTGGTCTCCTTTACTTAGGTTTCCTCTTCAAAATTCTTTGTTTCTGCATGTCTCCCTGGATCTAGCTGAGTTCATGGGAACTTGGCAAGTCATTTATCTCTCTGAGGCCTTAATCTACTAATCTATAAATGAGAGGTGAAAATTACCTATCTTACCTTCTCTACACACATATTATAAAGATAAAATTAGATTAACTATGAAAATACTTGGTAAATGATTATGTGTTATTTGTGACTCTAGCAAATTCCAAAGTTTACATGGTCCAGTCTATATACAAAACTAAAGTCAGAAGCACAGCCAAGGACTCAAAATGAATTAAGAAAATTTTAGTCTTTGGTTGCACTGTCAAGGAATATTACAGATGATCCAATTTATAACTTGCGGAACCACTTTGTATGTCCTTTTCTCTCCTGCCCAGGTCTTGTATACTTCAGAGTCATAAGAGCCTTTCACTCCCCTAAGCCCTAAATTCTGACATTTCAGTTCCTATGGCTCTACTTTCTCCCTCTCATCCTATTCGCATTTCTATCAGTTTAACATTCAGCTCAACCTGGCCTCACATTTTTTTCCTCTCAATTGTACTATTATCTAGAAGTGAAGTGTATCAACTTACCCATTTTTTCCTCTCATCTTTCCAGTTCTAGCATTTTCCATCCAATTCCAGGATTTGCATTTAAAAAGCCTGAAGGCTAGGGACATTGTTCAGTAATAGACCATTTGCCTAGAGCATGTATGAGGCTCTAGGTTCAATCTCCAGCACCACAAAATAAATAAAAATAATCGAAATAAAAAGTTTGAAAGCAGGATAGGTAAGGGCACAAATATCCTGAAAGGAAGAGACAGAATTCTCTGCGGTATTAGAGTGGGGAATATGACACATGCAGCCAGGTGTATGATGGTTCTACTTGATCATTTTTTAATAGTACAAAAGCTATATGCATTCAGTGGAAATTATATTTTGAATTTTCAATTTTGATCTCTTCCCAGGCTAGTGATATACAGTACCACACTCTCAACGTGCTGAGCAGTGGCCACAAGCCACAGCCCCCAGTCAGCCACGTGGTCAGAGGGGAAATAACTGACATCTACAATATACTATTTTACTATGCTATGATGTTCCAAAGGTTGTGTATATTATTAAATGCATTTTCAATTTAGGATGGGTTTATTGGGACATAATCCTATCATAAATCAAGGTACATCTGTATGAGTGAATCTTCACCCTGTCATGCATTATTCTTATTATCCCCATTTGGCAACGTCAAGATATCTATAAATTTATTAAAGATGCCTTAAGGTATAAGATGTCACATAGGATCAAAGGAGGAGTGTACAGGAAGCAGGTTGGCAGTCCTCATAGAAAGCTGTCTTAGTAGTTTATCTCTAGAACAGTAGACCTGTAAGGGCTACTAGAGGCATCAACATGCTGCTTTCTAAAATCTCATTTGCAGAAAAATTGTTCCAGGATATTAACTCATATTACATGCAAAAAATATGGTTCCATAGCCAAATCTGTTTGAGAAATATAGGGTTAGACAAAGTCAATAGGGTTTCTATAACTTTAGTACTTCTGGGCAACTTCAGTAGGGTAGTTTTAACATGAATCATTCTGTTTTGTTTTTAAAATACATTTTATTTTCTTTTATTCCATTCCCCCAACCCCCACCCCTCTCTATGTATAAAAGCTTTGTTTCCATTTTTCCTTCTATTTCCACTTTTTTCCTTGTCCCTTCCTTCCTTTCTTCCCTCCTTCCTTTCTTCTTTCCTTCCTTCCTCCCTCCCTCCCTCCTCCCTTCCCATTTGAACACTTTCTTCCCATTTCCTAACATCTATTATACATTTCAGTTATTTCCACTTTTAGTTACTCATATCAGAGAGACAATGTGGTATTTAAACATGTGTGTCCAATTTACTTCATTTAAGAATAACATGAATCATTTTGGATAACAAAAATTTTACAGAATACGTTTTAGGAAATGCTGACTTTGATTATCCTCCTCATTATATATAAAGAAGCCAAGACTTATAGTGAAGTAGTCACCTGCCTAATATCTTTCAGTGTTGCAGTGGAGGGGTGGGGCTAAATCCTAGGCATTTTAACCTCCAGGGAGGTACTCAAAATGCCAGTTACCTGTAGATTCCTGGAGCAATGACAGAGAGAAAGAATGCCCCTATAGAAGTGTAAAAGTTACATTTACTCGCGTATCAAGGTTGCCATAATAAAACAATTAGCCAAGAAAACCAATCTCATAACCTAAATCTAAACCAGAGTCCAAGTGTCATGATTTGAAGTCCATTGATAAATATATAGGATTATGATGGAGAGTCACCTTAGCATCATCCCTGGGGTTGCCTGCCTGCTCCTCCTATTTGAGAACACTTAAGTCAATGGCCTATCCCTCTACATCTATCTATATATAACTAAGCACACACCTCAGATAAAACTAAGAGAATAAAATTTCCAATGATGAATGTCATTATATTGTATACCTAAAATATACCAATAAAATAAAATTTAAAAAAAAACTAAGAGAATATCTTTACATAAGTGCAATGACAGACTATTCAGATAGTTCCCCATGTCTGACATTAAAACAGCCACCTCCAAATCTTCAACAGGGTCAATGTTGGGGGTACACTGAGTCCATCAGAGGAAAATAACAGATGACCAATGACTACCCCTTTACCTTTTTCTTGGATTTAAAAACATTACATCTGAAGATATTGCTGGCACCATCTCGAGCGATATAGCTGAAGATCTTCAAGTCTTGAGAATCATGAGAGACATAGAAGATCCTGGGGAAAACAACAGAAAAATGCATTTAAAATAGCATTACTTTCAAATCTCTAACAGGAAACCTCTGATTAAGGACACTCAGAGGACAGGGTTCATCAAAGCAAAGTTATCAAAGGAAATCTTCCTAGGGGATTAAAAAGCCACAGGACAGGAGTCATTTTTCAGCATAAACATGGATTCTCCTCTGAGCGACTTCCACGTTTGGGGAGTAGTCCTGGGTAGGACATGGAACCCATGCTATTACCAGCCATCTCCTGAGCTGGAACCCCATCCTGGTTACTTTGTGTCAGAAGAAAAAAGTCATGCCCTTCCTTATTAGAGCATCACATCTGTAACCCAGTGAAATGGGTACAAGTTTTCTGACACCTGTTCACAGTTATCCCCAAATGAAGAGACTTAGGGAACCAGTGATGCTAACCATGTGGGGGAAATTAGGACACTCTTTTTCATTATCATAAGTCCCTTGGTGATAGAGACTTCACTTCCCATCCTCCTGGGCCAGGACCATGGCTTCTGTGTATTCATTCTATAAACCAACCAGTGCTGTGAATGTACTGTGGACCTGGTACAATCTCAGCAGCTGGCGATGAAGGGGAACAAAAGGGACAAAGTGCCCAAGCTCATGGAGCTTAGGTGGATGTCAATATGCAAGTGCTATGAAAAAAAATCAGGCCGAATAAGGAACAGAGCATGATGGGGGCTGCCATTTTATACTGGGTGGCCAGGAGGTTTCAGAGAGATGCAGAGACGTGGATGATGTGTGGGACCTTGTCACAGAGATCTCTGGGAAAAAAGCACTGTGAGACGTGGGAACAGGAAGGTTATAAGGCCTGCAGTGTACAAAAGCTGCTTAAAAGGCTGGAGAGGGGGCTGGGGATTTAGCTCAGTGGTTCCGCCACCTGCCTAGCAAGTGCAAGGACCAGAGTTCGATCCCCAGTACCAAAAAAAAAAGGCTGGAGAAACAGCCATGGTAGTTCAAGTGGAGGGACTGTCACAGAAAGGATAGAGGCCAGGATACATAAAGCCTTGAAAGTCCCAAAGCCACCAGAGGCTTCTGTGTAGAAGACTGGCTTCTTTGTGTTTTCTTAAGATTAAAGAATTGGGCTGGGGATTTAGCTCAGTGGCACTGCACCTACCTCGCAAGCGCAAGGTCCTGAGTTCAAGCCCCAGTAACCCCCCCCCCCCCATATGAAAGAATCAGTCTGGCTGCTTGGGGTCTGAGGAGGTAGGGACAAGAGCAGAGAGAGAAGGAAGAGAGAATGATTGTAAACAAGGCCCTAGTTCTGAGTCTTAAGTGGACCTAAAACAGAGCACCATCAGAGCCACCAGTTCTGACTGCTGTGGGAACAGGCAGGGAAGGGAGACGTAGGGGATGCATCAGTGGAATGAGTTCTGAGAGATCCAGAGAGAGCACTGCTCTTGTTGAACACCACTGGGGCCACATCCTCTCTACAACACACTTCTGCCTCAATAGGAACGCTGGTAACTTCCATTCAATTTAATAGGCCTGGTTTTGTTGTTGTTGTTGTTTTCTAAAAACTAAGTCAGTGTTGTGTAGGAGAAAGACACTTGGATTTAGAGTCTACAACTTTATAGCCTTGTTACTTACTGCCAGGCAAGCTATGTGACCCCTCACTCAGCTGTGTTGTCTGTTAAGTGGGACTCAATAGAAACCTCTTTCGGGGCTATCAAGAAGATGAAATACTCAGTAAAGTACCTTTTTACTGATGAGGCCTCTAAATAGTCTAGTAACTGAGATTCTCCCCAGAATCCTATGAGGGACATTCAAAAGAAAAGTAGCCCAGAGAGGAGAACAACATTAGGAAAAACCTTGGGGACCACAGTTTCTCTGCTAAACTCTGTTAGGAGTCATTTCGGTACATCTCACATGCCTACCACCTCTAAATGATCCTGAAATAGATAATGTGGCTTCCAAGGAAGCTAAATTTAAGATTATCAGGCCCAAAGAGTTGCTTAGCCTTTGATAATGCCATTCTTCCTATCCAAGGGATGGACCAACAACTGTACCTCAACACCTCCTGCCTGAACTCTAGGGCTATCCAGGCATCCCTCCTAAAGATTCTCTCCTGAATGTCTCTCATTCATCTAAGATTCATCAGGCTAATTCAGGTTAATTCATCTGAATTAACATTCCCCCCTAAATTCTTCAATTGATCTTCCTTCTCCCAAGACCTGTCTTGACAAAAGGCACTCTATTCGAACCAGAGACCTTGGTGACTTCCTTCACTCTTTCCTCTACTGTTCTCTAATATTCATCACTCAGGACTGGGTTACTGAAGGGCACCTCCCTGATACATCTCAGGGATGTATTTTTTTCCTCACCTATAGGGTGCTGCCTTAGTTCTCACTTTTCATCTGGATTTCTACAACTTCCTCAATATGGTGCACTTCTCTGCTTCCCAGCTCACTGACTGCCAACCTATTCCTTATATTGCTAGCAAAGTGGTATTTGTGAAGACATAAATTATATCCAATCACTTTGCCCCCAAAACCATCCAAAGGCTTCCGACTGCCTTCAAGATGAAGTCCAAACTCCTCTCTGGTCTGATCTTTTTCTTTGGAGTCCTGACCTGTTCGGGCCTGCAGGACTAGCTGCAAATACCTTCCAGTCTTTGCAACCACTGTGAACACCCTTGGTGTCCTTTAAGACTTGGCTCAGGGAACCCTGAACTGCCATACCCCTGTTGGCTCACGTGTGCCATAGCATGTATCTCACACTATGATGTTTACATAGGAGCTCCCTGAAGGAACAATGACCCCATTTTGGCTTCCCCAGTATAAACACAGTGACTGGCACACAGAGGCAGGGGAGTTGTTTCCACTGTTGTTAATTAGCACCTATAAGGTAATCCGCCAGGCTATTTACTTTCCACACAGGAAGTCAGCTCCAGTTAGTTCAGAAGCATCAGACATAAAACTCTTTGATTTTGAGTTTTTAATTTATTTTATGTAATACCCTAAGTACTGAATACTGGATTGAAAATTGATAAGCAGAGATGAATGTGAACTGGCATGTCAACCAGACCCAGAGATGTAGAAGGCACATAGGGACAGCAGCCAGCTGAGGTTAACTTAATTTTAATAGACAAAGCACTTTTGATGACAACTGTGTGTGGATGTGGCCATTGTCTCTGGACGGGGATCTCTGGAGACTGCTCTGCTTGCTATGTCTGAGCTCAGAAACATAATGTGTAGTTATAAAAAGTAAACAACCTCTAGCTAACCAAAAAGTCTTCCAGTTAGAGCTTAGGAAATTTTCCACCAACACAACCATGAAGCAGAAAGTTTCTCCATATGACCTCATTCATCAAAAAATTAATAAATCAACAAATTAAAGGTTCAGGTCCAAATGTCGGTGTCTAGAAATATATCCCAAGAACACTTATTCTCCACTACTTGGTTGTGTTACCAAGTGTGAATGAGAGGGTTGTCAGAACTGGGGAGGGAACACAAACATGGGTCCTTCAGGAAGTAGGAAAGATGTGCCTGTCTCCTTCCCTCTTCGTCTTTATCCTTAAAACGAGTGTGGTTCTGATCTTGCTTCCAAAAAATGTCGCAGTCAATCTTCTTGACTTTCACCTTAATTATCAAGGATAGGGTATCACAGTAGTTCACACAAGTTAATAATGATTCCTAAGGTTTTGTAAGGCTTTGTTCTCTCTTCAAATTTCTTAAGATTTCTTGCTTTTATTTAAAAATATGCATAGAATTATAATTTTCATTTACTAATGGAACTGTTATGCTTTAAGGGCATAGCAATAAACTTCTGTAGATTCTTCAATCCATAAACTTACTAAACTTTCAAAGGGAATGAAATGTAAGCAATATCTTGGAGAAATTGGATATGTATTTATCTTCATATTTCAGGTTGACAAAGTGATAAAGAACCACCAGGCTCAGCACTAATATCTTCTATCCCAGACTATTAATCTACAGGTCAACTTACTTCTTAAAGCATCATAGAAAGAAAATAGAGTTTAGGGTGGAAAGAGATCTATGAGGACACCAGACCTGGAACCCTGCATCCCTGTAGGTCAGAATTTATCAGGGATAGGCAATTCACTCCCTGGGAGAATCCATTCCTTTTTGGAAAATTCTAATTGCTTGGAAAGTTTTTCTAACGTTGATTAAAAATCTACCCAAAGGAATGGAGGGAAACAAAATGGTTAGAAACACTAGCCCTGGGCTGGGACAGACCCTGATTTCAGCTCAGGGTATGCCACTTATGTGCTGGGACAACCTAGTCATTATTTTGTTCTTTACCTGTGAAATGGGATTTAAAAGAGGGATTAGCTGACGGCAAATGGTTAATAAATGGTAAGTGCTCTTACTACTCTCACACTACTGTCCTAGTTCTATCCTTTATGGCCTTAAAGAATAAAGCTAAGGCTTCTTCCAAATACACAGCAATGATTTGACTATTTGGAAACAGCCATGTTTATCATTACTTACTCCCTTTATTTTGAAAAGACGAATGCTTCTTTTTCCTTTACAATTTTTCAACTAGCCCATTTTCCAGATTAGTTATTACTCTGACATATCTGTACTATGGAAAGAACATGAGTTTGGGAAGAGAAAGATCCAGGTTCAAATCTTAGCTTTGCTACTGCCAGCTGTTGGATTTAGGCAAGCTACTGAACTGTTATAACCCTTTACTGCTTCATCTAAAATAGGCATAGCAATAACCTCTTTACAGCATGAAGAATTAACACCCACACACACCACCTTTAATACAATGCCCTCACACAGGGAGTTCCTTGCTCAGTAAATACGAATTCCTTCTTCCTTCTTAAACTTCTTTTGTGCATATACCAATGACTCCTTTAAAATGCAGTTCACAGAACTGAATATGCTTTCATAAAAGGATCTGAAGAGCAGAGAGAGTATATTTACAATGTCCGAGAACCAAATTTTTTGCAAAGCATCAAAAATCCTTTTTCATTAGTTAGAGCATCTCATTGCTGGTTCACACTGTGATCAACTCAAATGCTAAAAGCTAATTTGCACACTTATTTGAAGGCAGACTTCCTGAGCACATGTGGGTACCTGGTTCCAGGACTAGCTCCTAGTGAGCACCTTTTCCTTTTCAAAGTGCTCACAGATCATCAGCTTAATGATGTTCTCTAGAATTTTTCCCAGGGATAATGACAAGTTCACTAGTCTGCAATTCCTGGACCCAGATTTTCTCCCTTTCTGAAAAATGGGATGTCTTAATCTTGTCATCTTCTCATATCCATTCCTCATGATTTTGTGAAGACAATCACTACTTTGCAATTTATTTTTCAGGATCCAAGTGACTGAGGTCTTGATACATTGGATGACTGCTCATGGTTTATTATGCTTCATGTTTGGATGTTTCCCCAAAGCCTCATGAGTTCATAGGTGGGGCTTTTTCAGAGGTGGCTGAATCTAAAGTGTGTGGTTGATTCATGGTGCAATGCTAAGATTAAGAGTGCTAGGATTAAGGGTGGGTGATTACCAAAGCACTCCACTGATTGGTTTGGCACCACCCTAATCCCAGTAGCCTAGATAGAATATAAGAAACAGAGGGTTAAGTCCCTTGCTTGCTTTTCCTGTCTTATACCAGCAATGAATTGTTTCTCTTCTGCAATGCCCCTCTGCCCTGTGCCATCCTGCCTTGGAGTCAGCCAACTATGGACTAAAATCTCTATGAACTGTAAGCCAAATAAACCTTTTCCCCTTTAACTTTGGGTGTCAGGTATTTTGTCTCAGCAATGAGTGAAAAGTAACTAAGACATGGTTTTTGGACACCTCCTGTTTTCCTAAATCACATTTCCTAAATCACATATTGTAGTGTTTCTAATTAAAAGATCAATTCTCTACTTGCCACAGTAAAGAAACCCAAGAGACAGTTGGAAAATTGGTACTTGAGAGTTTCTCCCTAGGTGTGAGCACTTCCTTTATACTCTTTCTCTCTCATCTTCAGTCTTTCCCATGAATCCTACGCATTCAGGGATTCAGCACCACCCCCTGCACCCCTCTTTTTCTCTGCATTCATATTTTTTAAGTCCCGCCTTCCTTATATGTACTTTTTAAAGAACACTTTGTGAAAATCTGAGCAGCTGTACAACTTATCTTGATGGTCTCACATTTTTAGGTAAGACTGGGTTAAACTACATTCTTCTGTCTTCAGGTTTTCGGTCCTTATTCCCCATCAGTCTCTATCCATGAAACCACCTATGACTCATCATCACCCTTCTCTCTGAAGTATGAGCTCTAAAATGGCATGGCCAGTTTGATGATGATTTTTATGTGTTAACTTTCCTGGGCCATGGGTGTCTAGACTTTAGCCAAATAGTGTTCTAGGTGTATCTGTGAGAGTGTTTCCAGATTCAATTAACATCTGAACCAGTACACCAGGTAAAGCAGATAGCTCCTCTGGTGGAGAGCAGAACATGCATGGGCCATATCCAACCCACTGAAGGCCTCAATAGAACAAAAGCCTAAGCAAGAAAGAACTGCTCCTGTCTGAATGCCTGCCCTAGGACACCAGCCTTTTCTGGTCTCCCAACTTGTACTGAAACATCAGCTCTTCTTAGGGCTCAAATCTGAGATTTTGGAATGAAAATTACAGCATCAGTCTCTGGGATCACAGGCCTTTGGATTCAGAATGGACCCACACTTCATCTCTCCTGGGTCTCTAGCTTCCAAAACACAGATCTGAGCACTTCTTGGCCTTTTGGCTAAGATCAAGTGCAAAATGCAGATTTGGGAATTTTTCAGGCTCCAGAATTGCATAAGCCAATTCGTTATAATAAATCTCTTTATATGTATGGTTGGCTGGATACATATACACATGTATACAGTATGCATAAACACCTATCTGTGTATGCACACAAACACACACACACATACATATATCTACATTGTGTTGGTTTTGTTTCTCTGGAAAACCCTGACTAGCGCAGCCATATTCCTCCAGGTCTTAGCATCCTGCCTCTAATGCCTCTCATCTCCATGCGGACAGCCTGCTGATTTTAGAACTTTAGACCTAGTCAAAAGAAAAGAGAGAAGGCAAGAAAAGAAGAGAGAGGAGACAGGAGGGGAGGAAAGGAAAGAGCTTCATAGCTGCAGAGAATGTGAAAGGTCTTGAGTCACCTGCAAGGCTTCCTGACAGATCTGGATCCCTGCTCTTCCCCATCACAGACCCACAGAGGAGTTTTCCTACCACCTTCTGCTAAAGCCCTGCTGGGTCTCACCAGCCATTCCAGTCCTGCTGCACCCCAAAGCCCAAACCTGAGGCCAGAAAATCTGTACCTGCCAAAAGGCCTCAAGTAAACTCTTTGTCTTTTCTCATCCTTCTTCCTTACCTTGAAGTGAGAATAATAAAAACATCTCAGGGGGTCATAAAATTCAGATGAGACAAGGATGAGCAAAGATTCTATTACCCATGAAATGTGTAAATACTTTAGAACCGTGGAAACAAACCTACAAATGTCAAGTGGAAGAACAAAGACAACTTTTCATTGCTCTCCCAACATCATTATCTCTCTTCAAGGTAGGAAACGTAGTTTTCTAGTTAGAATGTAGCATAATATTAGTCCATTTTTCATGGCTATAATGAAATGCCTGAGCGAGGCTACTTGATAAAGAAAAGAGTTTATTTCACTCACACTTTTGGAGGCTGGAAGTCTAAACAGCCTGCTACAGTCTCTGGTGATAGTCCCCTTTAGTTGCATCATATCATGGCGGGAATGCACATGTATCTGTGTCTGTGTGGTCTCTCCCTCTCATTTTGAAGCCATCAGAACTCAATCTTGGGGCTCTACCCTAATGACCTAATATAATCATTTTCTAAAGGCCCTACCTCTAAACATTGCAGTCAGATTATGTTTCTGCCCAATAATATAAACATAAGACTTCAGAGATTAAACACCTGCATTTGTTTGGGGAGGGGGGCACACTCCCAATAACAGGCAGCGTTTTTTTTTCTTGAGGTCCTGGAAAACACAGACATTCCTAACCCAAAAACATACCCCACAGGACAGAAAAAAATGAAACCCAATTGAAAACAATAAGTTATCAAGTAGCTTGCAGATGGTAGAGACAAAATCTAATGGTCTTCTTAAGGAAAACTTCCAGGAAAGTAAGAATCATGATGTGAAAGAAGACAGAAAACAGAACCAAGCCACTCCCCAAGACCAGTGGAGTGAGGCCTGACCTCAAAGGCCTCATCGTAGGAAAACCCAGCGCAACTCTTGGACTCAGAACAATGATTCCTCAAGTATCTCAGCCCATGTTCTTCTCTGTGTCCCCTTCCCAAAATGAATGTGTTATCTTAGAGGGCCTGAGGAAAATCTTAGAAGGGATGTTAGAGTGGAAGGGGGCCGACTTATTCTATTATGCTTTGCTAAAAGTACATCACCAGTTTCTATAGAAAGGAAGACCTTCTCCTCCTGGGCCCACCCCCATGATGCTGCCAGAATACTGATATGTCTTTTTCTCTTCTTACCCAACCCTCTGCATTAATATAGTTTTACCTGCCTGCCCCTGGTCATCATTCATTCTTTTTCCCATGCTTCTTATTTATTTTTCATCTGATCTTTAGATAACATTGTCCTGCATGTTAATCATTTTTTTCTCTTATTACTGCTTAAGTCTGACTATCTTTTTTCTCCCACAGTATTTACAGGGCTCTTTGTCATTTCAGTTGCTTTTCTTCTATTAGAGGTTACTTTAATTTCCATCTTTTTCATCTCTCACTGTAAGGCTGCCTTTCTCAGATTTCATTTTCTCAGGGCTGCTATTTGGAATAAAGGAAGGGTGATAAACTCAGGCAAGGGTGTCCAGAGTCCCCCATGAAACCAGTCTGCTTGCTTCCACAGGCATCCAGGTATTGAGGCACGTTGTCGAGTGACTGCTTGTCACCATGACTGGGCCATGTAGCACAGACCCGCCTCACCAGATGATATGTTCTGGAAGGAAGTCTGGGATCCCAGGGCTGGGAGAAACCTGGAGAGAGAGTTGAGCTTATTTTTTTCAACTGCAGGCACATACATGCAAATACAGGAGCAGATGTCTAAGGTTTCTTCAAGGAAAGAAATTATACAAATGTCTAAATTATTGTTGCAACAATCTAGAGTGCACCTAGAGTAAGGAATAAGCAATCAATTGAGTTTTAAAATCCAGTGAGAGCCAGACAAATACATATTTATCTTTTGAAAGTCTAGTTAAAGCCCCCTCATGGTCTATCGCAGCAGTTAATTTATGTCTTAATTTCACAGCTGTTAACAAGTTCTTTCTTATGTCCCACTAAAATCTCCCGCGCTTTACTTGAATCAACCACAAACCATTACCACAGCACTTTCAAAATGCCAAGTGTGTGATAAGTTCATTTCATTTTGTTCAGTGCTTGACAGGCAGGCAAAATAAAAACAAAAACAAAAACAAAACCAGGCCAGAATTACTCACAAAACCACCACAGAAAATCCTTTCATATAGCAAGGTTTCAACTTCTCTGCAACACTCATAATTTCTCCAAAATAACTGTCACCTGCTGCTGGCTGTCAAAACCAAATCCATTTATATAAGCTACCAATTGTTTCTCCTCTGTGTCTCAGTGTTATCTTAGTTCAGATACGCAGCTTGGTCACGTTGGGTGGGGGGTCAGCCCATCCTTCTTCCTTTTCTCAGGATCCTTGGGCTTTCTGAAGACTCTCGTCTCAGATACAGCATTGGTCCCAGAGCCCAAAAGTGGGAAAAAACCTAACACCACAAGTAGCAGAGGTACTGCTTTTACTGGGGTTTGGCAAGGCCTTATCTAGAAAATGGTAGCTTTCTCTCCTCCTTTCTCCATGGAAAATTCCTCTTCTGGCTTGCAAGACAGTGAACACTTTCTTTCAAGTGTTATATGGAAAGAGGTATTAGGCATAAATCTTTCTAGTGCAAATGAAACCATAAACAAAGGCTGTTTTAGTCACTTTCCATCACTGGGACACAATACGTGATACCCACAACTTAAAAGAGAGGTTTACTTTGACTCACAGTTTCAGAGGTCTCAGTCCATGGTCAGCTGCTCCAAAGCAGAAACAACACGGTGGAAGGACCTGGGTGAAGGGCAGCTGCTCATACCATGGCAGCAAAGAAGCCAAGAAAGGAGGAGATGGGGAGGGAGATACACCCTTCCTGGTCATGTCCCAGTGAGCTGCCTCCAACCAGGCCTCACCTCCTAAAGGGCAATCAGATAGAGTGCCACAGTGACCAATTACCTTCCAAAGCCATAGCTCTTAGACACAGGAGGCTTTGCAGGGACATTAGCTCAAAACCATAACAAGGACTCACATCCTTCTTTATCCACTGCCCTAGGTACATGGAGATTTCTGTGATTCAGGGGGGAAAACAGCTCTGACAGAGCAGAGGCACAAAGCCTCAGGTAAAGATGCAGCTCTTCTACTTTCCCAAAGCCATTCAACACTCTGAGCCTGAGTCTTTTCAACTGCAGAATGGGATCAGAAGAGGCTCACAGGATTATTAAAGAATCAAATGAAATATTTTTATACATAGTACCTGGCACATGATAGGTGCTCAGAAAACCTTTACTAATCTGAAGTAATCAAATAAGAATATTTCCTAATCTAGGGATGACACATCAGCTCTTAGACTTTTACACATGAAGACTCATTTAGTCCTCACAACAACCTTATGGGGCATGTAATATTATCATCTCCATTTTAAAGATGAGAAAACAGGTTAGCCTGCCTGCTTTCTGACAGTCACACAACTAGTAAGTATCTGCATTCGTTTCTTAGAACTTCTATTATGGTTTAGATCTAGAATGTATCCCAAAGGACTCATGTGGTCAGAGGTGGGGCTTTTGGAAGGTGATTGGGTCATGGGGTGTTAGACTCATCATCAGGGGACTGATCTGCTGACAAAGCCATGAATGAGAGTGATATCAGGAGGTGGACATGGGTCACAAGAGCTGGGTCAGTGGAACAGGACCTGGAAAATTGTATTCTCAACCCCGGCTCCTCCCATACCTTATTTCCTGGCTATCATGGGCCAAACAGCTTTCTTCCATCATTCCCTTCTAACGTGCTGTTTCTGCCATGGAGCCAGTCAACCATGGACTGAAACCTTTAAAATCTATGAACCAAAATAAACCTGTCCTCCTTTATGTTGTAGGTGTTGGGTATTTTGTCCCAGTAATGGGAAAGTGACTAAGACAATTGCTGTAACAAATTATCACACACAAAAATAATAGCTTCAAATAACAGAAATTTAGTCTCTCACAGTCCAGGAGGCTAGAATTCAAACTTGGTTCCTCCTAGAGGCTCTGAGGGAGAATCCATCCCACACATCTCTTCTTGCTTCTGGTGGCTGCATCCTTGGCCTTTTTTGGTTTGTAGCACCATTACTCTTATTTTCTAACTCTGTCTCTACATGGCCTTCTTCTCTGGGTCTCCTCTGTGCCTTTCTTCTTCTTCCTCTTTTTCTTTCTTTCTTTTTTCTCTTGTGGTGCTGGAGATTTAAACCCAGGGCCTTATACATTCTTGTCCCTCTTCTTATAAAGACATCAGTCACCAGATTTAGGGTCTACCCTAATCTCATATGACCTTGTTTTAATTCAATCACACCTGTAAAGTCTCTATTTTCAAATAAGATCACATTCACAGGTATCAGGGGTTAGGATTTAAACATGAGGAACACAACTAAACTCATAATAGCATCTCAGTTGGAATTTGAACAACCAGTAAGTTTTTGACCAAGTTCTTAAACTTTCTGCATTATATGCTTAGCAGATTAATAATTATCAAATATTATTTGAATATTACACTATTGTTCCATCTCTATCCAGGTTAGAAATTACTCCAATGATGCTTTCATGTCACCCAGGAACCCTGGAATTTCTTATTCCACTTATTTTCCCAAGCCCTTGATGGCTCCATATATGTCTCTATAGCTATGACCAAATTCATTCTCATGTTGGTAAGATTTTCTGTGGACACTCGGTGTGAGGCTACATTTCTCTGCTATCCCTGACTGCCACTTTCTACCCAGATTTCTTCAAATAAACCAACCCAAGAATACTGTCCAATTCACAAGTACATCCTCATTTTCCCAAGGCAATCAAGCTCCCATCCAAACTTCCAGAGAGATTCACTCCGTACCTCACTCTGGACACAACTCTACTCCACACCCCTCATGTCAGTTGCTCAGCACTTGACAGGTCCAAAGTGTCATAACCAGCAGTAAGAAAGGGTGTCACCTGCTTCCCCACGGTCCCCAGGGTTTGGACCATGCCTGGCTGGGCCTGGTGGCTCATGCAGGTACTTTCTTCCTTATGATTCTTCTTCAAGTCATCCTGACCACTCACCTGATGCTCCATCTGAGGAGGAGGAAGAGGGCTAATCCAGTGCCCACCTGAAGGTACTTCTTCCTAGGACATGGGAATAAGACCACCAGCCAGTTCTGGGGATAACTCCAGGAGCCAGCAATTCTAATTTCCACCCAGCAACTTCCACAGACCATGGCCATGCCATTCTGTTTGGCCTGAGATACTCCCTCTCAATCACAGTCTCATCCAGTGTCTTTAAGAGACTGTTTCCTTTCATTTCCAGGCCACTAACAACTCTAAAGACAAAGTGGGGAAAGGTGACAACTGACACATTTATCTTTTATCAGTTTCCAAGCATGTTTGAAGAGTCTTGCATTTTTAAATTGGAAGTCTGGGATCAGGCAAGTTGGGAGGCTAAGCAGCAGGTCCAGGGTAGAGAAGAAGACATGGTAGGGAAGAATGAGGTCCTTGCCCGAGAACTACTATTACTTTCCTCTGTGGGATGTGGGATGCTATCTCCCACCACCCAAGTGGCATTGGGGGTCTGGCATGAGCTTTGTTCTAACCAGCACCTCTTACTCTATATCCACCTCCCCATCCCCATCACATTCCCTCAGAACACAGGTCTGGGAATGTTTCTGAGGCTGCCTTCAAGGAGCTCGGAGCTGAACACAGAGTAGGTTGATCTCTGGGAGTGCAAAGAATGGGATAGAATACAACAAAAAACATCTGCCTGTGGAGACCAGAAAAGGCACATCGGGTACCCCTCCCAGTCTTGCACCTTGCATTGGGAACTGTGGGGCGGGAACATGTCAGTCAGGGGCCAACATGAAAAAAGCTAATAGGGGGCTAATGACAAAGGTAAGGGGAGAGCACAAGACATAGTGCAGAACACAGTGCAGTGCTGCAGGTGCCCTCGGCACCCCAAAGCTATGGAAAGGGAGGTGGTGAGCATTTCTAGAACCCAGGCAGAACCATGTTCCCTACGGGAGGAGCTCTGTGACTCCCTGAGCATGGAATACAGTGGGGAGGGCTGGAAGTGGGGGCTCTGCTGCAACAATCAGTGCACATAGGAAGGCATGGAGTCATGAGGGCAGTCTCTTGGGTACTGGAAGCACACGGCATACGGAGGGACAAGTAGGAGATGGGGACAGAGGAACATCTGGGTAACTGGGGGCGGGCTCCCATGCTCAGTCCTCACCTCAAGGACTCAGGACAGTGATGGGGGTCTGAGCAGGGGACTGTCACAGTTGAATCAGGGTGGTGTGAAGGATAGATTGAAGGAAGACGGAAGCAGAAGGCAGGATAATAAAGAGGCTAATGCAATACAAAATGTTTGGGAAACAGAAAGAATCTGGACCTGGAACTTGCAGGTCAGAAAGCTGGACTCAGACTCCTGTTGTGCTGTTTACAACTATGACCCTGGGGGAAGCTTTATCCTCAAGTTTTGGTCTTTCGTGTACAATCATGGAACTATAGTTAGAATCCAAGATTGGCAGGTGAGGTGCCAAGCACATGGCAGATGAATGACACACCCTGGCATTATGCAGAGCACAGTCCGTGCAGCCCGACTGAGCATCCTGAGTCCAAGCAGGAAATGCTGGGGGGGGGAGCGGTTGTGAGTATAGGGAGATGGACTTGGGAATGTGAGGAGAAGGAGGGGAATGGAGAAGGCTCTGGTGTGGATGACTTGGTGGATGGATTAAACATTACATGGGTCAAAGGAAGAGAAGGCTGAGGGGATGGAGGAGGAGGAGAAAGGGTGTGGTTGCTTCTGGACATGTCAACTTTGAGGGGCCAAAAGCATCCAGAAGGACTTGCCTAAAAGGCAGCTTGAAATAAAATACAAGGAGGCAGAGGCTTTGGGTGTCATCCGGACTGGGGGGAGGGCAGTAAAGCCATGGGAAAAATGAGATCTCTTGAAGGAATATAACAAGAGAAGGGGCTCATGGAGAGAATCCCATTAATAGTCTCCATATGTATGGTGGCAGAACAAGAAGGGTTAGCAAAACACTACTGAGTAGGAAAAGATGAGGACAGCAAAAAAGGGAGAGGACAAGAGCATCACGGGAGACAAGGGAAGAGGCACATGGAAGACAGAAAGGCTCATATCATCATGCACTTTCCAGAGAATGATAGAGGTGCAGATGAAAAGGGAGCCAGGTACTTAGCACCAATGACATCCCTAGTGACCTTAGCAAAGGTGGTCTCCATAGAGTGGCCCAGGAAGTTTAGGTATATGGAGCTGAAAAGCACCTGGGATCCTGGTTTGGAAATGTAAACAAGTGCAACTAGCTCGAAGAGTTCCACAGCAAAAGGGCAAGCAAGGCAAGATGGTGGGGTAGATGCACCTTTCCCATTTAGGATGGCAAAACCTGAGCCTGTTTATAAAGAAGGTACAAAGCAGAAATAGCCTCAAAATCCAGGGGACATGATGGCTCAAGATAGGCAGCAGAAGGCAGGGTCTGCATGGAGGAGTTTCCTCAGGTTCAAGAGGGTATGGACTATGAGGTGCCACTGAGGAGGGAGCCAGTCCCAGGCCTGGCTTGTGGAGGAAAAGGGGGGCTGGTTGCAGCAAGAGCTCAGCATGATTTTCAGAAAAGTGTCCTGGCTGAAGCCAGGGCTGACTTACTTGCCCAGACCTATGTTTCACTTGCCCATGCTTACTTCCCTTTCTGAAGGTGGGGACAACAAACAGAAATGTGACATGGATCTACAGGAAAGCAAGCACAATCACAAACACTCTGTAGCTGTCTTATTATGATCATATATCATATTAATTCATACTGCTCTGACCACCCAAGGGATGGGGCTTGTATAAATAGACAGGGGCTGGGAGACCAGGCCCATGAATCAAAGTTCTCTTGTGACCAGGTTAATGAGCACTTGCAATTTCTCTTCTACATTCAGCTTGTCACATTCTTCTTCATCAGATGAGGCACCTCACAGGTTTGTTTCCTTAGGTCTTTCAAGCCTTTCCCATCAGTGAACAATGGCAATAAAGAAGACTTTGGATTTAGTTCTTTTGCTAACAAAATTATTCATGTACACATACAAAAACAGATGTGTGTGGGTGCATGGGTTGTATACTTATGGGTATAACTACATATACCTGTACACGTGTGCACGCACACACTTGCACTCACACACACACACACAGTGGTAAAGGGAGAAACATTTGTGTGAGGACAGACATCTCAGACCACTGGTCCGTTCTGTGGACAGCTGCTCCACCTCTGAAAGGAAATGAACCCACAATACTCCAGCCCCCTTGCAGTCAGGACCATCTTCAATGATTAATTATGTGCTAATAGGAGGAAATGAGCCTATGTGCAGATCATACCTATCAAGGGTTGCCATTTTGAGGCTTTTCTTACCACCTCCAAAAAGCCTTTTATTGAGATCATTAATAAAAATGAGATGAACACATTGTTTTCTTATAGTTTCATCACTCCCACTCATCCTCTGAAAGGTATGAATTATCAGTAAAAACTGCAACAAATGGGACAAGTGATGAAATCAAAGGCCAAAATAATACTCAAAAAAAGATAATCAGCCCTTGGGCAAGGTGTTGCACAACACAGCACTGAGGCGGACAGGATCCAGCATCCCTGGTCTCCTTGAGAAAGGACAGTGTGCATTTTCAAAGGCAGCCTGACTAGGAGCTCATCCCACAGCATCAAGAAGGACTGGACTCTCTATGAGCAAAGCTGAACAAGGTCACCAACTTCTTGTTTTTTCAGCATTGCCCAACTTCAATGATCTGTGTGCTGCTTCTTTTCTGTTAGAACATTTATTCTCATGTTCTGATGCTAACATTTTTGTCACTCTCCTCAAATACTTCGCATATGGGTTACATTCAGTGCTCAACAAATGTTTTTAAGATCGACTGGTTGGTTTGTTCATCCACTCAAGCCTAGGAAATATATCTCATTAAAAAAATAAAAGTACAAACCTTCTGACCTAGGAATTATAATTTTATATTTTACAGTAATTTATTATGTACAAATGACCTATGCACAAAGTATTATGGTATATTTATACAATATAACATTCTGTAGTTGTAAAAAATCAACTATTTACTGATATGAGACAATCTCAAAAATATCACATGTAGAAAGAACAAGCTGAAGACCAATGTACACTGTATTGTACCTCTTATGGAAAATATCTCTAAGAAGATATTTAAGGAACTGATAAAACTTTAGGAAGGAGGAACTGAAAAAGGGAAGGAAACTTTTTCATTGTATGTTATTTGATGCCTTTTGAATGTGAATGTAATACATATTCTTTTGGGAAAAAAAGTTTTTTATTAAAAGAGAGTTTATTTTAAGACAAAAATTAGGATTCCAAGATGAGCACACTGTCATGCTTTAGTCCTAGCTACTTGGCAGGTTGAGGTGGGAGAATCACTTGAACTCACAAGTTCCAGACCAGCTATGGGCAACATAGTGATGTCCCATCTCAAAAAGAAAAAGAGATAAACTAAAAAAACAAAAAAACAAAACCACAACAGGAAAACCAGGATTCCAGCAGATACAATTCTTTTAAGTTCCAATTAGCAGGTATTGTATTTCTTACGTTTGACTGATAAACTTTTCTATAATTCTATTGAGTCTTTTAGGCTCTATCAATTTATTTACCAACTCCTGCTCAATAGCCATTAGGGCCAGGCCACTGAGCTTCTCTTGTCCCATGGTACGAAATAAATACGTTTTAAGACGAGGCAGTGTAGAAAATGAGTTTTCATTATTGGCTGAAGTAACTGGCCAAGACAAAGCGATATGTAACAGGTTTGAGATACAAGGAATATTATTGTGAAGGTCATGTTGAATAAACAAATAACCAAGAGTAATGAAATTGATGGGAGTATAATCTACGACAAAGTTGAGCTATGCATAATGTCAATAAAATCTAAGTTCAGGGATAATATTTCCATCAAGCTTATAAAATTCTTCAATATGTTTGGCTGTTGCTTCATTTAATGGTTCATTCCATTTAAATAATAGCTCTGAAATTTGCTTCATTTTACAATAATCAAACTCTGAAAAATATAATTTAAAATTTTGTAATATAGTATCTAATCCTTGGTAATAAATATTAATTTTATATTGTTTTTCTGATGAAGTAGGAAAAAACACATTCTCTGAATTGCCAAGATCTATCATTTTCTGAATTTTTCTTCTTTTTTCAAGAGAAGGCTTTTCAACTTCAAAATCTTTACTGATAATTTTTCTACATATTTCCTCTGCTCCATCCCAGAGAGTTTTGAAATATACATCATTTCTTTCAGATGATAAACATTCCAAAATTGCTTCTATTTTTGAAGACAAAGAAAAAATGTTCATGGTTTCACTTTGAAGCTCTTTGGAAAGAATTCCTGTAACACTTAGTACTCAATAAAGAAATTTCAAACAAAAAACAAACTCAAATTTGGAAACTAGTGTTAACAAATCATTCAATTCATCAGCCAAACTTGTGCTTGAGAAATGGCTTGACACAACTTCCAATGTTTCAATAATTTCTGGAAGCCTCTCAATCACAGATAACAATGAACAATCATGGACTATCCAACATGACTGCGATGTATGTTTATTGCACATTTTGTTTTGACTTAGCTTACAAATGTCTCGAAAATTCGCATTTCCCCAGACATACAAATAGTGTTGAACAAAGAACTGAGAGTATGTAGAGCACCTCAGAGTTCTTTTCGTTACAAAACCTAATTACTGTTAAATCAAAAAAATGTGTGTAACAATGTACATATAGAGCTCTTGGCTCTTCCTTCTTGGATTCTGCTGCAAATTCATTAAATTTTACTCTCAGATTAGTGGTACTATCATAGGCCTGGCCACAAATTTTATTAAAATCAACTCCAATTTGCTGCAGATAAGTTTTGATACTCCTGTGTGAGTGGGTCCCAGTCTTCTCTTCAATATCAACAAAACCCAAGAATCTTTCCTTAATTATGACAGCTTTTGATGTTTTTTTGTGGGTATCTTACACAAATTGAAAGTTGTTCATTGGTGGCATTAGTTATCTCATCACATATAACTGAAAAAGTTGAGGAGAGATTGATGTCATTCACAATATCTTGCAACATTTCCATATTTATTATTTCAAAAATATCAGCTTGAATCTGTGTACTATTATAGAAGTAAATTTGTGATTCATGAGTTAATATATTTCTTCTCCTTTATCTTTTGCTCTGATTTCTAACAATTCTAAAAAATTCCCTTTATTCACAGAAGAAACAGAATGGTCATCTCCTCTTAAGGGTAAATAAACACTGCTTCCCAACAAATAAAATATTTTCAACTATAAGCTTTAGGTACTTTTTTTGTCCCTCCATCTGCTTTGGATGATTAGATAAATTATCCCTGACAGCTTCATCACAGAACTGGTATTTCCTCCAAAACTGCAAGGACTTCAAATACATTTCACTTTTTTCATGATTTCTGAATTTTTCCAGCATTTTTTCCAATTAGAAGTTCCTTGGGTTACAAATGATTCTCCTCCATAGCTAAAAGTTTTTTGGCAGAACAACTGGCATGGATAACAAAATGTTACATCTTTTTTAATACTGTTATTTAAGCGCTGATGATTTGAATGCCAAGATTTTCTAATACTTTGTGGTTTATCTTTGACTTTTTGCACTTTAGAAGTAAATTTTGGAGGATGACAGAGTCCATTACTTACTTTCACAGATTTCATACTGTGTGCAGGATCCTTGTCTAACACTTCACCTTTTTGTGCTTCTATGCTGGAACCAAGTGTATGCTGACAGAGTACTGATGATGATGGCAAAAGGCTTGGCTGTTCCATACCATTAGCAACACTACTACTTGATTCCTTGAGTGAACTCTTTGAAATATCCATAATGACATTTTCTGTACTGAAGAAACTGTACCTTGTAAGATGTCCGTGTTCACGATGGACAGGGCAGCATGATTATCTGCTAATGACACTATAGTGCTTATAACTGGAATTAAATCTTTCTTTGGAGAAAGTGCTCCACTGAAGCACTGTGCGTTGTGGAAACATTTGCTGTAGAAGACTCCATCTTAGTTTTATTGTATGCAGAAAAACAATTAATAGAGCAGAAAATCTCTGTCTTCCCCAAGTCACAAGTCATTAGTAATCTCAATCATTTCATTTGATAGTTTCAATGATTTGTAAGGAAAAGACGTAAGTGTTTTGGTTGGTTTTTTCTCATGTGCTGTAATAGTCTTTGAACTATTAAAGTAATTAGACTGTCCACCCTTTTGAAGTATTTGAAACAGACTAGAGCTGGTATAACAGTAAGCTCCACAATTCTCACAACAGCTCATGATGAAGTTGTCAGCAGAGTGAAACTTGGAAAAGCAAGCATTATTGCAAAGACTATATTTCATATCCTGATATTTTACTTCATACTGAATAGTAGCTGTTTTCTGACATATGCTGCACTTGGTCAAAATGCTATTAGCACATATGGTAACAAATAGTTTTCTTTTTTATTCATATGATGAAAGAAAAGATTGGCTACAAAAATTTTTGCTAGAGGTATTATCCTCTAGTTGGATACTGATCACACATCTTTCAGATTTATAATGTCTCACTGTCTGAAAATGTGTTTATTTTCCATTCATTCTCCTGATTTCTGGGTTGTCGGGCTTGACAATAATCTTGAGCACTGTCTGGTTCTGTCTTAATTTCATTTAGCTGCCTCAGTTGTGGTGACATTGCCCTGTCACATTCACCATCTAACAGTGGTTCTTTCATTTTAGTATCTGATGCAAAGGAGTTCTCCAGCTCCAAACCAATGGGTTTCGTCCTGGGGAACAGTTTCCAGATTCTACTTTCTCCAAAAAGGACACTCAGCGAACGAAGCTTTTCATAGGTTCTTCCACACAAAATGGTCCCATCGGCCCCACCCCTCTCCCGCCATCCTCTCTAGATCCAAATATTCAAAGATGGCTTACAATGTTTACTGGTTCCAAGGTGTCTTACTATGAACCCACAGGACTACAGGGTCCATGACTTTTCTTAAAATTCAAAACTTTATGTAACCAGTTTTTGTCAGATTTTCAATGGTATTTGTGTTCCAGAAAAGGTCAGAACCCTCAATAGGCACTGTGGCCAGGTCACACTTATTGACAAGCAGACAAGTAAAGGGAAGGAGTGATCATTTTACTGTGCACTTACTTCCCCATCTGAGCTTCTTCAGTGCTTGTCACAAATTCTAAATTCGTTCCCTGTGGACATTCATGAAGAATAAAATGAAACAGAGTAATGAAATTTGAAAACAGCAGTCATTTCATAGTAGAATTGGGACCAGCCTGGCCTCCCTGTTCCCCTTTTACTTCCTCCACAGGGTAATTAATTCTCTCACCGGTGGAGAGTATTTAATTATGTGAAGATTTCTAAAGTTAACTTAATTGGATTTTCCATCATCATTATTAGTGCAAAAGATGTCCTCTAAGGCTAGGTCCTGAGAGACCAACACAGAGGTTTCATTCTGATGGCTCTGACAACTAGCTTTAGTTTTCTTCTGTTCATATCTATTCTCTCTAGCTGGCTTTGTGCCTCTCTTGGGCTGTCCTTCAGGCCATCAAGAATGGGTGAGACCACAAGAAGACAAATAAGTTTACCAGCCATTTTGACATGAACATTTTAGTGCAGCAAACAGATGGAGA
This sequence comes from Heterocephalus glaber, assembly GCF_000247695.1. Next base: position 787,313 of record NW_004624826.1, on the reverse strand, counting down.
TGGCTTCACTTGGGCTGGCAGGATTTACTGAGCCCCTACAAAATGGACCAAGGATCCTTTCTGGCTGCTAGAAATACTATCAATAGTGGACCCAACAGGTATGGTCCCTGCTTCTGTGGAGCTCAGCCTAAGCATTATCATGATACAGATTTCCATCCTTTCACCAACACTGAATTTAAAACCAAGTGGGATGCTATCAGAGTAGGAAAGCCCTCAGAAGGGACAGAGGCCAAAGTATTGAAGCTTTATGTTGAATTCACAGGAGCCTCAAGTCCCTCTCAAATTGACTTCCAACATTAAGACATTGTTAGTCTGTTTCATGCCTAAACAGCTCACAGATTGACTCCTCTATACATTTCCACCACTGCCACCAACTCTGAACAGCCCCAGACATTTCTTCCATTACACCCAGGTAAGCTTTCTTTCCTCTTTCTTGCTGATATGATCCACCCAGGATGCACCCCATTCCAAGCCAGATGGGTTTTCCTAAAACAGCACTTTCACTATGGAACTCTCAAAGTCAAAGCCACCATGGGAAAACCGTAAGTACAGATATGAGAGGAAGTTCTTTTCTTTTTAAAATTAATTTTATTGATACATTTTAGGTATACAATATAACAACATTCATCACTGGAAATATGCACCTTTATATAATCTCTCTTGGTTCTTATTTTTCCCCGTTCCCCTGCCCTCCCTTCAACCCCTCCATCCCTCCTTATTTACAAAGACTTTGTTTCCATTTTTAATTTTCACATATTAATTCCATTCCCTTCTTTCCTTTCCTCTACCCCTCCCACTTCCCCTTCCCCTTTTCTTCCTATTTCACATTAAACCTTTTAGTCCTTATTTACTCTTTCAGTTTCTCACACTAGAGAAACTATTCTGTATTCACACATGTGTGTCCTATTTATTTCACTTAAGAGTATCACCGCAATGTACATCCATTTAGCTATAAGTGTCTCTAATTTCTCATTTTTTATGGATGAGTAGTACTTCATTTTATTTTTTAAAAAACCCACACTTTCACGATCTCCAGTCTCCAGTTGATGGGCAATTGGGCTGCTTCCAAGTTTTAGCTATTACAAA
>NW_004624826.1:744818-784393 GCF_000247695.1 Heterocephalus glaber | reverse complement strand
TTGATGATCTTCTGCATTCTATTTGCCAGTATCTTATTAAGGATTTTTGCATCTATGTTCATTAGTGAGATTGGCCTAGAGTTCTCTTTTTCAGTTGGGTCTTTCTCTGCTTTGGGGTCAAGGTGACACTTGCTTCCAGGATGAATTCGGGAGTATTACTTCCCTTTCAATTTCATCAAAGAATTTTAGTTCCTCTCTAAATGTCTTGTAAAATTCAGCAGTGAAGCCATCAGGACCTGGGTTCTTCTTAGTTGGTAAGTTTTTAATTATGCTTTCAATTTCCTTGATTGATATTGGGTTGTTTAGAATTTTTAGGTCTTCTTTGTTCAACTTAGGTAATTCATACTTTTCTAGGAATCTGTCCATTTCTTCTCCATTTTCCATCTTATTGTAGTATATGTTCTTGAAGTAGGTATTGATGGTCCACTGGATTTCTGCTGGGTCTATTGTAATTTCATCCTTTTCATTCCTAATTGCATGGATTTGGGACTTTTCTTTCCTTTTTCTGATAAGGTTAGCTAAGGGTTTGTCAGTTTTGTGTATTCTGTCGAAGAATCAACTCTTGGCTTCATTGATTTTTTGTATTGTTCTCCTGGTCTCTATTGCATTGATTTCTGCTCTGGCCTTTATAATTTCCTCCCTTGTATGAGCTTTGGGTTTGTCCTGCTCTTCTTTTTGTAGAAGCTTGAAGTTCAGCATCAGGTTGTTTAATTGGGCTTGCTCTGTTTTCCTAATATGAATATTCACTGCTATGAATTTCCCTCTCAAGCAAGACTGCTTTCATTGTGTCTCATAGATTCTGATATGTTGTATTGTCATTGTCATTTAATTGGAGGAACTGTCTGATTTCTTGTTTAATTTCCTCTGTGACCCATTGCTTATTCAGAACTGTGTTGTTCAGTTTCCATGTGTTTATGAAATTCTTGCAGTTTCTTTTGCTATTGATCTCCAATTTCATCACACTATGGTCTGATAATATACAGGGGATTACTTCAATTTCTTTGCACTTACTTAAACATGTTCTATGAGTGACTATGTGGTCTATTTTGGAGAATGACCCATGTGCAGCTGAAAAGAATGTGTATTCTGATTTGGTGGGGTCGAACACTCTGTACACATCTGTTAAATTCATTTGTTCAAGAGTTTGACTGAGTTCTAGTATTTTGTTGTTTATTTTTTGTCTAGTTGATCTATCTATTTGTGACAGTGGGGTATTGAGTTCACCCACTACTACTGTATTAGAGCTTATTTGATTTTTCATGTCTATTAGTATTTGTTTTATACAGTTGGGTGCACTAGTGTTTGTTGCATATATGTTTATGATTGTCTTCTCTTCCTCTTGGATTGTTCCCTTTACAAGGATGTAGTGTCCTTCTTTGTCTCTCTTAATCAGTGTGGGTTTGAAATCCACTTGATCTGCAAACAGGATAGCTACTCCTGCTTTTTTTCGGGTTCCTGTTGCATGGAGTATTGTTTTCCATCCTTTAACTTTCAGTCTATGAGTTTCTTTTTGAATGAAGTGTGTTTGTTGTACACAGCATATTGTTGGATCTTGCTACTTGACCCATTCTGCCAGTCTATTTCTTTTGATTGATGAATTGAGACCATTAACATTGCTGGTTGTAACTGATACGTTTTGACTTTTTATTGCCATGACTTTTTCTTTTTGTTGGATTCTCCCCCTTTGTGTTTAATTTCTTGTTGTGCCCTATGAATTCATTCTTCTGGGCTTCCTAGGGTTGTGATCATCGTTGTCTTTTCCTAGGACATTGTTTAAAATTTTTTGGAGTGTTGGTTTGGTATTCATGAAGTTCCTAAGGTGCTCTTTGTCATGAACATATCTTATTTTTCCATCAATTTTGAAAGATAATTTTGCAAGGTACATCAATCTGGGTTGGAGGCTGTTTTCCTTTAGGGCTTGAAATACGTCACTCTAAGCTCTTCTTGCCCTGAGAGTTTGAGTTGAGAAGTCTGCTGTGATTCTGATGGGCTTTCCTTTGTATGCAATTTGTTTCTTTTCTCTAACTGCTTGTAGAATTTTGTTCTTCTGTCGGGTTTCTGGAATCTTAACTATTATTTGTCTATGTGTAGACTTTTTCTTTTTTTTATCAAGGCTAGTTGGTGTCCTATATGCCTCACTTGTCTGTATGTCAACTTCTTTTCCCCTGCTTGGGAAGTTTTCTGCCATCACTTTTGTGAACAGTTTTTTTTATGTTGTCTGCACTGTCTCCTGTTTCTTCATTGACTCCAATCAGTCTTACGTTATTCTTCTTTTCATCATCTAGTAGCTGCTTGATTGATGCCTCATGGTACCTTACTATTTTAAAGAAATTTTTCTTTTCCTGGTCACAAATTGCAACCTTATCTTCTGTATCTGAAATTCTGTCCTCACATTGGCTCATTAGGCTGCATAGCCTTTCTATGGAGTTTTTAATCTCCTGGATTTCTGTTTGCATCTGTTTTATGGATTCCATTTGTTTTGTATGTTGGTATTCCATCATGTTCCTCCGCTCCTCTATTTTTTTTTAATCTGCGTCCTCTCTAGATTTATTAATCCTGTATTGTACTATGAGCACAATCTCTGCTGTTATCTGAGAAATTATTTCTGATTTCATTTTTTCCAGATCCTCTTTCATTGCCAGTTCAGGGAGTTCAGGTCGTTGAGTATCAGATTGTTCCATCTAGTTTCCCTTTGGGGTTGCTTTAGGTGATCTGGAAGTCGGTTTTTGAGACTTGTTTACATGTCTTCTCATTTCAAGTGGGGCGGGGGGCTGCTGGTGCCCATGTGGCTCACCTCAGTGCTGGGGGTGGTGGTATGGTGGCCCAGAAGGTTCACCTCTTCTGTGCTGGGAGCGGCTCTGCTCCTCATTGCTGGGGGCAGTGGTACAGTTGCTGGGAAGAAGTTCTTGATAAATTGCTGGGTGAAGAACAGGCTAATTATAGACCTCTACACGGAGTAATACTGGATTTTGGAAACACATCTGAGTGTCTATATATTTTCATATAGAATGTTACTAGAAAGAAGGGGTGTTGAAGAAATAGCACTGACTTTTTCCTTTATAAAATTCCTCATTATGTAGAGTAAAAAGCATGTATTATTTGATCAATTAAAAACTTATACCAGAGCTGGGCATGGTAGTGCATGCCTATAATTCCACTACTCTTGGAGGCTGAGGCAGGAGGCTCACAATTGGAGCCCATCATGGCCAACTTAGTGTCTTAGTGTCTAAAATTTTAAAAGGACTTGGGATATAACCCAGTGCAAAGGTCCTGAGTTTAGTCCCTAATACTGAAACAAATAAACTTATAGCTGAATTTTATTTTATTTCTCTGAATATTATCTGAAAATTGTAAGAGAAAGGAGTCCCGTGAGAACTTGAAGACATGGACTATACCCTATTTGTCTCTTCATTCCCAGTGCTTTCTACATAGTAGCATATAATGACTTTTGAAAAGAAAGGCTGAAAGGAGGAAAGAAAGGTCTCAGACATGTGTGCTCATATATGGACATGGCTTAGCACCACAAAGCCTAAAATGACTTACACATCATCAGTCCTTTGCTAAAGATTCGGTGTCCCTTCTAGGTGTCTACTGAGATGCACTGTCAGGGACTTGTTCATTCTATAGAGAGTAAGAAATAGTAAAATGCAGAACTTTCCTTCATGGAAAGATAAAGAGTGCATATATAACTATGTAGAGCTGAAAACAAAAGAGGGGGAGACAAAATACAATGCCTCAAATAAAAGGAGAAACAAAAGAAGTGGCAAGGTTAGTGCTACAGAGTGGTTCAGAAGAGCCTAGGGAGTATTGACATGTTTGGGAGCTTTCTGTGCAATTGGAACCCAATGAACCATATAGCTGCAGGATGGAGGGCTCTGATGAAGGCATAATCAGGGCTTTGGGAGGAAGGATAGTTGCCAGAAGACTCAGTCTTGAGTGGGGTTAACAGGCCTGAGGGAGGTTATTTCAGGACCGAAGACAGCTGAGAGAGCCCATGAAGACTGAGAGGTTGTGTGTAGTTCAAGCTCAAGGTGCTGAAGAAGCAAGTGAAAATGAAACCAGGGCAGAGAGTTGGCAGTGACACAGAGATGCTGAAGGACAAGGGGATAGCCCAAGAATCTCACTTGAAGGGGGATGCCTGCAGAGAGTGATTGTATACAGATAGGAATGACAGGACAGAGTGAGAAGGGTCATTAATGAGAGGGATTTCTACCAGAATGCATGAGGGATTACAAGAAACCCTGGGGAAGTAACAGAAGCCAAACAGCGTGAATGATATTTCCTTCCCTTTCTCAGTTCCTAAGGTTCTCCATGGGGAAAATTGGGTGTTCCTGCTCATGCATATGTATGAAAAGGCACTATTGAAAGGTTTTGAAGCTGGAGGAAATAAAGGCATCAACTCTACAGGAAACATTACTCATGCCTAGAGTGATGGATACTCTTATCTGACAGATGAGCTGCCCAAAATGACACAAGAAGTTAGGGAACAATCTCTAGGCTAAGCTGCTTCCAGATTCCTAGAGGTCAGAGGCCATCAAGAACCTCAGGCAATGAGAGGTGGGAAGTGGGAGGAGCAGAAGTTTCACATTCCTATAGAGATAGTAGAGTTGGCCTCCTTGTCACTTACAAATAATTCACAGAGCATGCAAATGAGATGTACATATGTCATATGCAAAGAACAGGCTTCAACTCCAGGTCTACATCTCCTTTCTTGACCTTTTAGGGCCCTTTGTGCTTTGAGTCCTTTCCAGAGTCTGATGGGAATAGAGAGAAGGGAATACATGGCAGGGTTTGAGATGGAAGCTTGAGAAGGCTTGGAGGAAGATGCTATGGATTGGATGTGTCCCCCCCCCCGCCCCCCGCAAAGGTTCACATGTCCTGAGCATGGCGCTACTGAGAGATGATGGAACGTTTGGGAGTAGAGTCTTGTGGCAAGGTCCTTAAGTTATCTGGGGTGTGCCCCTAAACATCTATGAGATCTCAGCCTGTTCTCATTCTGCCTCTCCTATGGTTTATATCTGGTTGTCCCAGTCAGAGCCTGACACTCACAGGTGGGGATTTTGGAAGGTGGTAGAATTATGGGGGTGGTATAGCTCACTTGCTGTTAGGAGGTGGGTTCTGGTCTGAAAAGGTGGATGATGAGGGGCATGAACTGGTAGGGTATATTTCCATTTCCTTCCTTTTGCTCTCTGCTTCCTGTCCACCATGACATGAGGAGCTTTCCTTTGCCAGACCCTTCCACATGCTGCCAACCATACAAGGACTGAAACTTCTGAAACTGAGCCAAAATAAACTTCTCTTCCTTTAAGTTGCAAGTGTTGGATATATTGTTCCAGCAACAGGAAAGCAACTAAGATAGCCCCAAACCTTAATTCAGCCACCTGACCTGGGATTGGACTTAAACTTCAGAACCATGAGGCCAAATAAACAATTTCTCACTTCATAAATAGTCTGTTTTCAGGTACAGTGACAGAATATTGGTTAGTACAGTGGGGAAGGTATAAATAGAATAATCTCTATTTGAATCTCTGATTCTAAAGGAATAGCATAGATTCTGGAGAGTTTTAAGAATCCTGAGAGCATTTATCTTAAAATATTTTTGAAACAACAGAATAGATAATTTGGGGAGTTATTTAAACTTCTCCCTAATATATATATATTAGTTTCTCATTTAAGAGAAATGATGTGATATTTAAGCTTATGTGTCTGATTTGTTGCTTACTAGTTTATTTTGTTCATAAAAATAGTTTTATCTTTTTATTTGTTTCTTCTTTGTAAGAGAGAATCTTTTTTGTGTTTGACTTGTACTTTGAATAACATGTTGGCCATTGTTTTACACATAGTATAACAGTGTTAACCATTGTTATTCTCTAAGTATTTTGTTATAAAATTCTATTTTTTCATAGAAGAGTATTTTTAATATTTTCTTTATTAATGTCTTCTTGTATTACCTTAAAGTAATAAAAAAGAATCCTGACAGCATCTCTGTTTGGCTTCATAAAACAACAGAGTGACTGATGATTATAGCATTTACCATTAATTATGTGATTCTACCTATGTGTTCCAGGTCAGGATTACATATAATTATATATACAAAAAATAGTAATGCTTCAAAGTTGTATATACTTTACAAACCTTCAATCTTTATACCCACAGGGCCTCTCTTCCTCCCCTTATAAGTATATTACTATCTCCTCTTCTTAAAGCAGGTATTTATTTGATGTTACTGTTAAACTGAAGTTCACATCATGGTTCTTTCTTTCACAGCCAAGTAACTCAAAGTGTCTCTAACCCTCACTGAAACTGCTCTGTGGAAGACACCACCCATTGCATCCCAGAACCACACCCCTCCCCACCCCCTGGCATCTTCCTTTCCTCTGTCTTATGTTCCCTGACTGGGAACTACTAATCCTCCTATAAGGCTGGGGAATCTTTTCATTTATTCCAAGTCTCTCTTCAAATGTTGCCTAGGATTTCTTCTATTTGACTTTTCATAATAAAAAGGAATTTAAAGAGTTATTTCTAAGCTTCATCACTTGATAGGTACTTGACAATATAGGTTTTTCACTGTCTTCCATTTTCCAATTTTGCTGTTAAAAATTATATTTCTTTGTAGCCAATAGACTATTCTCCTCCAGATCGCTTAAAAACTTTGTCCTTAACATTCTGTAGTTTCATTACTATAAGCCTACAGTTTAAGAAGCAATTCCCTTTGACTTACTTTCCTTGTGATTTGATGTGCTTTCTGAATCTGAGAATACTCTTTTTTTCCTCCGAATTTTTCCTGGATTGCTCCTTTCAAGCCAAGAGTACCACGTTTTCCCAAGAAGTCCCCAATTATCCCAGAATCCATCTATCAAATTCCCATTCATCTTAAAATGTAGTTTGTTTGCTCTGCTTTTCTTCTTCTTCTTTTCTTCTTCCTCTTCTTCTTCCTCCTCGCCCCCCCCCTCCTCCTTTTTAACCAGTACAGGGGATCAAACACAGGACCTTGCACTTGCAAGGCAGGTGCAGTACCACTGAGCTAAATCACTGGCCCCACTCTACTTTTTTTTTTTTTGGTACCAGGGATCAAACTCGGGACCTTGAGCTTTCAAGGCAGGTGGTGGAACCACTGAGCTAAATCCCCGGCCCCACTCTGCTTTTTGATATATCACTTTTTGTAATAAAAACTAAATGTGCACAAACATGAATGAATGGGTTTATCTTGGAAGGTGGACAGCATTGAGCAGAGTAGCAAAATTGAAAGGGCAAAAACCCAACAACCAGACAATTTTCAACCATGTGCGAGCTGTGTGATGATGGGAAAATTACCTAATATTGCTGAAGCTCAATCTCTTCACTTTAGAAATGATAACAAAAGATCCTACCTCTCAGGGCTCCCATTAGGGCTGAGTGAGGTAACATGCTAAGTTCCACCTAACAACATGCTTTAAGGGTAGGACTGTATTCTAATAACTACTTATACCAGTGTTCTGCTTCCCAGCTCCAATATGCTCTTCAATACATGCTCCGAGGGTTCCTTCAAGCATGTCTCCTGTATGGAGAGCATGGTGTTAAGATTTCTCTGTACAGTGGTGGGACACTGCAGGAAGAAAGAGCTTCTCTTGGTCCCGCTGCTGCACAGGAGGTGGGGAGCACGAGCAGGAGGACATCTAGGGGTATCCTGTTCCAGCCATGTGTGCAGAACACAGTCCCCAGGGACCCCATGACATTGCCTAGCCTGGCGATCACCCCCTGACAACCCTTCCCAAACAGGACACTGATGTTCCTGGCCTCCCACCCACAGAGCCACAACTTTCTCACTGGCCTACCCCCTCCCTACAAGTTCATCTCCATGACTTTCTTGATGGAGATATTGCATAGCCCATGCTTCTCACTCAGAGCCACATGCTGGTTCTATCTGTACACCACCTGTAAGCTGCAGATCAACTGTACCTGGGCCCAGGAGGGCTGCTTCCTGCTTCCCTAGCAACTGGGATCACCTCTGGTCTAGGCAACTCAGTGAATTTATCTGCCATCCAATGGCTATAACCAATGATGTCTGAAGGGCATATGGGGTAAGGGTTCTTCATCTATATTTGTCCTACCTACGTATTCTTCTCTTTACATCCCATAGGTATTCTGTTATTATAGATTAATATAATGCCTTATTTTAAAAAAAAAAAAACTTCTCACTAGCCATGGTGATACATGCCTGTAATTCCAGCTGCTTAAGAGGCTGAGGCAGGAAGATTACAAGTTTGAGGTCTGCCTGGACAACTTAGTGAGATTCTGTCTCAAAATTAAAGAATAAAAAAGGCTAGGCATATGGCTCAGTGGTGGAGTGCTTGCTTAGCATGCACAAGGGCCTGGTTCAATCCCCAGTGCTGAAAAAAAAAAACCCAAATAGACTTCTGTTTAAATCATTATGTGCTTTCTGTCTCCCAATTAGACCCAGACTGACAGACCACTGTTTCCCCAGCATCTAGCACAACACAGAACAACATATATTAGCTCTTTATGCATCTATTTCTCCCTTCTTAAAACAGCTTTCAGCCACTGTGTGTCCTGAAATTTAATAATTTAGAAACTATAATGAAAAATGGCTTCAGGACATTAGGTTAACTAAAAGAAAAGAGAAACAAGATCTATATATTTGTGGCCCAGAGATAAAAGCTAGGATAAATGGATAAACTAGTATAGAAATTTGCTTTCACTTAATGAAGAACACTGTAATAGATAATTTCAGAAAAGGAGTAGCATCCTGTAATGGAGGGGAAACTAGTCTAGATACTCACCATAGTGCTTTGAACTTCTTAAAATGCCATGATTTTAGAAGTTACCAGATTTCAGAAGCTATCAGATCTGGGGAAGGGGCAATTGGAAAGTCACTGCTTAAAGGGGTTAACATCATTCTGTTATTTTAAGTGTGGAATGCAGAAGATTTAAATTTAAATTTGACTTAATAAAAACAAATATCTTCATTACTGATGTGGATAAAGGCATTTCTCTCAAATAGGAAGAATGCATTCTCACCACAGAGGGCTAAGTGAAAACTGGATTCAGAAATCCAATGATTCATAAAAGCCATTAGCAATTCTGTGTCTCTCAGAAGTACTGCTGAATCCAACTGGAGTGGTTCCTCAAGAGCAGAAAAATAACCACACCCATGAAAAGCTCCTTTGTTTATGTTACCATATTACCATGATGATAAATGTTCTTATTGATGATAAAATGGAACACACGCAGTTTAGAAAAAAAGTTATTTTTGCCTAACCACATACATAAATGCACAAGTCCACATAAATAATGGCTAAAACACTACAGTTTAATACCTGAAAAAAATACTTAAGGACTGAAAATACACTGGTTTAAGTTCACTTCTTTCTTCATGAACACAGCTTGTTAAATTCTGGCAGATTAGGAAGACATCCATGAGACATCTACAACCAGAAAGCCTACTGTGTTAAGTTTTAGAGCCAATGAAAAATTCATTTTAAAATTTCTTTAGTTATTTCTTTCATTAATAATATGTATTCCTGCTGGGCATAGTGGAGCACACCTGTAATCCTAGCACTCTGGGAGGCTGAGGCAGGAGGATTACAAGTGTGAGCCTAGACTGGGCAACTTAGCAAAACCCTGTCTGGAAAATAAAAAAGGGCCAGAGGACACAGCTCAGTGCAATAGCCCTAGGTTCAATCCCTGGTACTAAAAACAAAAAAAAGTATTTCTTTTTTTAAAGTAGAGAGATTGGAAAGGACATATAACATTAATACTAACTGAAAGAAATCTTTGATAATGAAGAAAAGGTTGGAGGACTATCACTACCTGATTTCAGAATTTACTACTAAGCTAATTATTAAGATGATTAAATGAATGGAATAGAATACAGATCCAGAAATCACAAGTTCAAGCTCAGCCTGGGAAAATTAATGATTTAGTGAGACCCAGTCTCAAAATAAAAAATAATAAAAAGTCTGAAACTGTAGCTCAGTAAAAGTCCCTGGGTTCAATCCTCAGTATCAGCAGAAAAAAAAAAAAAGTCATATTGGATTATACACCTAAACATAAAACTCAAACTATTACATTTGTAGAAGAAAACAGAAAATCTTCATGACTTTGTTAGGTAACCAAAAGAACAACCCATGAAATTTTTAAAAATGATAAATTGGACTTCATCAAAATTTAAAACTTTGACTCTCTCAAAAACAATATTAAAAAGACAAGGCAGACTTGGAGAAAATACTTATAAGTCATAAATCTGATAAAGGACTTACATCTAGAATTTATAAAGGGCTCAAAATTCAGTAATAGGATGTGGGTTTATTGAGGAATGGAGTGGGGAAGTATGGGAAAGAAGAAACCCAAGGCACAAGGAAATTTTTTAAGGTAACAGAAGTATTCATCACCTTGCTGAGATGATGGTTTCACAAGTGCATATGTGTATCAAAACTTATTAAATTTTTTATTTTAAAGATGTTTGATTTTTGTATGCCAGGTGTACCTCAATAAAGCTGTTAAAAATAAATCAGCTGCTTGTTTGAGGTATATAAAAACCTTGGGGAATGTCCTTTCTTTCAACCAAGAAAAGATAAAGTTAAACTCACAACTAGTATCTGCAAAAAAGTCATGTTTAAATGTACATGGTATCAATGTAAAAATATAAAAACAACAACACACAAACCTAAAACTCTTTCTTTTCACAAAATGCAAATGCAAGAAGTTTGTCCATTTACATTCAAGTCAAGTTCTGATGCAACTGTTTCTCAATGACTTTTCTCATCACTCAAGTAGAAAGTAATTGTTCCCTCTTGTGAATCACCATACTACTTATGCTAATTTTAGATATTAATTCAAAGTATTTATCCATTTACCCACTGCACATTTATTAAGTACCTCACATGGGCAGGGCCTGGGCTTGGCACTAAAAACACAAAAGTAAGTGGGACACAGTCGTTCCCTTCAAGAGCTTCACAGTCTTGCAGCGAGTGAATATTTAATACATCAATAAATAGAAAGTAACAGTAACACACCAAAACAACTCTTTAAATAAATACCAAAACCTATAACAGGAACATAGAAGAAATTTAGTTTTTTAGATACACTACCATGATTTCTTCAATGTCCATTTTCCTTCAGGCCTAAGACTCTGAGGACAAGGGTCCAACTCTAGTAATCTACTAGACTGCCCAGCATAGTACCTCATGAGTATTTTATGCTTGCATATTTGTTTGAACAAATGAATATTCCATTTCATAAGCATATCCTCTTTCACCAGAAGGTAGGGCCACCATGTTGCCAACTTCAAGTTCCAACCTTTATCCCCTTTGTCAACAAAGGTATGGCAATAATGAATTTAGGAGGAGACAAAAGCAAAGAATGGGGCTGGGGATTTAGCTCAGTGGTTCCACCGCTTGCCTCATAAGCGCAAGGTCCCAAGTTCGATCGCCAGAACAAAAAAAAGAGCAAAGAATGGCCATTCTCCCAGAGAAGAAAACAGGAAGGAGGTAGGGGTGAGATGGAACTTGGCCTGCAGAGATCTAGTTCAGAAAGAATGATGGCCATGATTCAAGCTCCTGCAGTGCTTCTAAGAAAGCCCTAGCTTTCTGCATGTTGCCGCTATGCCCAGAAGAATACACACGGATGGCAGCCAACTAATCTCTATAGCAGTGGTGGTGAACCTATGGCAAGCATACCATAGTGGGCTGTTTGTTATCACTGAAAGTGCTAAAAGGTTCACCTTCACTGCTCTATAGGAATCACACCAGTCTCACTGTGAAAGACATTTCTAGGTATGTGTGGGTTCAATCTGCTACAATATAATACCATAAACTTGACAGATCAGAAACACAGAAATTTATTTCTCACAGTTCTAGAAGTTGGGAAGTCTAAGAGCCAGGTGCCAGCAGATTCAGTATCTCATGAAGGCCCACTTTCTGGTTCATAGATGGTGTGTTCCAGATGCATCTTCACATGGTGGAAGGGGCAAGCTAGCTCCCTGGGGCTTCTTGTATAATGGCCCCAACTCTAACCACGAGGGCTCTGCCCTGATTCCCTGGTCGGCCCCCAAAGGCCCCACCTCCTAATACCATCACATTGAGGGTTAAGATTTAAAAATATGGATTTTGGAGGAACACAAACTTTCAGACCTTAACCCAGACTACATTTGTGACTTTCTATTTTCCCAAGTGATCACAAACCCTTTCTCTCTGCTCAGTTTCTGACAGGGCAGAAAGGTGGAAGAGATAACCGCTTTGGGAAACCAAACATAGGGACAGGGAATAACACAATTATCTCATTTTCTCATGATCAACATATATGCAATTTTGCAATTTCAGTTAGGATAAAAGTAGCACAAATTGAAAAGGTCTCCAATTACAACCAAGAGATTTGGATTAAGCACCAAGAAGTAGTCCAATTCAACATAACCAGAAAAACTATTCCTCTCCACATTAGCAATAAGGCAGACTTACTCCTTGTACTTAGACCTACAGAAATAATAGGTCTCAAAAGGGAAAAGGAGAGGTTCATTTAAGTCCGACTGGACCCACCGGCTGGATGATGGCTGTAGAAGACAGCAGGCGATCTCTGGGGCTAAGCGTCTTCCTGAGCACTGGGCTGGACTCTTACCTGTAGATGGGGTCTTGCATCACCAGCATCTTGCTCTCATCCCATGTCCACTCCTTTTTCTGCAATAAAAGAAGCTATAAATGAATAAGTTAGGCTTGTCCTCAGCTATAGAACCAGGGCACCGTTGAGCTACTAATGCTTATGCAAACACATCCATTTTGCTCCTGGCCTGATTTTTCCCTCTAAGAGACCCAGAGCTGATTGCTCCAAAAGGACAAGTGGAAAATGTCATGTGTCTGGTCTGGTCTGTTTCCTTTAAGCACTTTAGGAGTGTCTCTCCAGGGCACAGAGGGTAAGCAGGAGCCAAAGAGGCCTCAGGGGACCACAGGGAGATGCTAAATCAAGTATCTTAGAGAAATCACAAGAAAGCAAAGATCACACATCACTTCAGAGCAGTGGGAAGAGATGACTAGAAAGGAGAAGAGATCAACTACAAGACTCGTAATATGTTTGGGATGCTGTTAGATGCAAATGAAATGTAATCCCATCCTCTCTTCCTTAAAGGGACAAAAAAGCTCCATACAGCCAAATACAGGAGTTGATTGAAAGATAATGGTGAATGCTTAAAAAACACAGTGAAGACTCTTTATGCCAATAATGATGGGATAAATGTGTTCAAATTAAAGGGATGTATCTTGTCTATTCTGAGATGATTAATGGCAATGTGTATTATATCATAATAAATTTAAACATTCACCATATTTTATGATCAGTCAAATTTTTACAGCAATTTCTGTCAAATAAAAACATTACACTGTGTGTTCATGCACCTTATTTACCAGATCTGGCACCATGCAGCTTCTGGCTTTTCCTTAAAGTTAAAATGACCATAAAACGTTAAGTGTTTTAAATCAACTCGGGACACTAAGGCAGCCACAACAATCTAACTAAAGACACTCATGAAAGAGGACTTCCAGAACTGCTTCAGAAAGTGGCAACAACAATTGGATAAGTGTGTTTAAAGTGGGGGTGGGGTGGGGTGGGGTGGTAGTATTTTGAGGGGGATTAATGGCAACATGTTTTTAGACTGTAATATATTTTTAAAAATTTAAATATTTACCCTTTTTAAAAATTGTACTGTGTAAGTTAACTAGTGCATTTGCAAAGGTACTTGTGAGAGGATATTCATTCTGGCTGTGATCCCAGCTTATCGTGAACACAAAAGGACCCACTCCTAAAGGCAGGTAGGAATGCGGATGGCAATGGGGGTGAGAAAATTCAAAGTGCAGTGCATGATGAGCAGCACCCAAGGTTTCAGGGATGCATTTGAGGGTTAGGGAAAGCACCTGTGGTTAAGCTAGCAGCCCACCACATGCCTTCAGGCCTGACCCTTGGTTGCAAGGGCAGAGAATCCTATTCTACCTTCCTGGGCTTTGGCATACAGACAGTGCTTTCAGAACTTCTTGCTAACATAGCTGACTTTTTTGTACACAGTACACTTGCCAATGCTCCCTTCAAAACCTGACACTCTGAACTGTATCTCTGATCAGGTACAGTCTGGCCAGCATGGTACAAAGATACACTCTGTCCTATGTGGCACCCACGATAGTACTCTTAGCCCAGAAAAGATTGGTTTATAGCATTCTTTAGCTGCTCATGACCTTGCTAAATGATTCATTAGAAACTGGTTTCCAACTGATGAATTAAAATTTTTCAGGCTAAAGTTTAAATACTTGGATGTCTATTTTAAACACAACACAATTTTTCACCATAGGAACTGTTTAAACACCAAGATATAATGTTTAACATATGATTTCACTTGGGGTCAAATTCTTTGTAACATAAATACCACATTAAGCCACCTCCATTGTCATGACAACATACTCTACCTGCACTTTTAATCCAGTTCACGTAACAGTGTTTAAAAAGCACCTACTCTGTGCTATTGAGGCTATCTGTTGGGTTTATTTCAGCTACTACATTCTCCAGCTCTAATATTTCTATTTGGTTCTTCATTTCTTCTATTTCTTTGCTGAGATTTTCTACTTTTTCATTCATTTAAAGATTGCTCATGGAAGTGTGTTTATGATTGCTCCCTTAAAGTTGTCAGGCAATTCTAACATCTTTGTGATCCTGGGGTTGGCATCTATCTATTGGTTATCTTTTTTCTCTCAAGTTGAGGTTTTCCCCATTCCTGGTATGGTGAGTTGCTTTCAGTTGAAACTCAGGCCTTTTGAGTATTATAATACTCTAGACATTTGTCAAACTTTCTGTTTCAATGACCATCCTGTGACACTGCTCAAACAGGGGAAGGAGGAGGAGGCTACTTGTCACTGCCAGGGGAGAGTTATGTCCAACTTCTCATTTGGCCTCTCTTGACATCTAAAGGGGAAGGGGCTCCTCGTGACTGCTGGGTGTGCATGGCAGTTCTAGCTCCCACTGGGCTTGCTCTGACTTCCAGTGGCCCAGTGGGACAGGAGTGCCTTGTCCTTGCTCTCCAAGAGTCTTTCACTAACATATGCATTACTACATTATCACCCAAAACCATTACTACTGGGTTCTCCACAGGGGAACAGGGATGAGGCAGGGAGGGAGACACTTATCACTAACTGGCAGGGATGAAAGCCCTAGGGCTCTTCTCAGCCTCCTCTGATGCCACTCAGTGGGGCAGTGGGCCCCTCATGACAGCCCGAAGTGGTGGGAGTCTGGCTTCCCACTCAACCACACTGGCCTGAGTGCTGGAAGGCAGGATTTTCTATGTTGTTTGGCTGGAAGAGTGGTGATTGTCTAAAAATTTTCGCCCTTTTTATGCTGCCCTTTTCCTCCTTGTTTGGCCACAGAGAGGGAGGGCTTTGTGTCTTAAGGAAGCTGGCTCTGAGTCTAGGATATGTAAGGTGACAAGGAAACTCAGGGAACTCACAGCTACGCAGTTCCTTGCATTTCAAGGTTCCTAGCCAGGCTCTCTTCTCTCCAACTTTCAGAATATTTTGATGTTTCTGACATATACTGTCCAGGGGTTTCAGTTGTATTATTAGGAGAGATAGGGAAAATTAGAGCTACTCCATCTTCTCAGAAGCAAAGGCCTGGGGTGTGTGTGTGTGTGTGTGTGTGTGTGTGTGTGTGTGTGTGTGTGTGTGTGTGATATGTAGATAACTGTTTAAAACTACATTTGCCTGGACCTACCTCTTGAGATACAGGAACATAGTAGGTCCTGGTGAGGACCTATAATCTGCCAGAAATCTGACAATTGTCCCTGCCATTCTCCGGTGCCTCCCTATTTTCTCTCCCAGGCCTTTAACACTGTCCTGGCACCTGCTTCTCTGACTAACATAGAAAGTGACAAAGGAAAGTAATCTTTACCCATTTCATTTTTGATTCTCAGAAGTTTCCTAGTTGATATGGGAAAAAAGTCTATTACTCTCTTTAAGAAAGGAGCTTAACATTATTAAAATTGATCTCCACTTTAAAGGTTAACACTGGCTCAAGGGTAACTTATTTCCCTCCAAATCCACCTAGTCCAGTGGTAAGTAAAACCCATCTCTTCTACATCCAGATCCCATGGCCCTTTGGTACTCCAAGCAATGAAATCTGACTCTCCCACTGCCCACTGCCTAGAATAATTTTGCTTTCAACAGAGGAAGGGGATAAAGGGAGGTTGCTTGCTGTGTGCACTTTTGTAAGCCCTCTGAATGGAGTAAGCACATCCTTGTTGCAGGACAGTGGTGGTGGACCTATGGCATGTGTGCTGAAGCCAGCTCTTTGTTATCATTGAAAGCTCTAAAAGGTTCACCATCCCTATTATAGGACCTTCTCTGTCCTTCATCCACTGAGGGAGATGTCAAGTTCTCCGTGGAAATTCACAGACATTCTGTAACTCTCAAATCTGCTGGCAGAGAATGTTATGTGGGAACTGGCTCAGGTAGGGCTGACCGGAACAGCACCAACTCCAGAAGACAGTCAGGAATGATGACCACAGTGGTCCTGCCTCCTTTCAGAAGCCAGAAATGGATACAGCTTTTTGAAGCCCTTCCCTAGGAAACCAAAAATAGAGGAGGAATCTGTACTGACATTTATTTATTACCCCAATGCAAATCATTATAAATAAGTATGTTTCAAAGTCTGCAAATTTGGCCATTAGGCATGCAGCATTATCCACACACCTGACAGCAATGGTGATTTCTTTTTAAAATAAAAAGAAGAAAACCTTGCAAAGGTTATATAAACTCAG
The DNA here is from genome assembly GCF_000247695.1 of Heterocephalus glaber. The sequence goes on along the minus strand of NW_004624826.1, from coordinate 767,613 downwards.
CTTGACAAGTTCTCCATGCTTCTATGTAGAAGAGGATTATACTGAGAATAAAGCTATCTCCTACCTTCCGGTATAACCTAAGGATATAATAAAGTTCACTTCAAAATTGAAGTGCTAAGAATTCTGCATGCAATACACATGACTCCAAATACATTCACTTTAAAACTAGCAGGAAATAAAGAAGGTGAGTAGGGCCGGGGATTAGCTCAGTGATTCCACCGCCTGCCTCGAAAGCCGAAGGACTCAAAAAAAAAAAAAAAAAAGAAGCCGAGAAAGCACAGCATAGAGGAAAGAAGACTAAACTAAGTTTAGGGTGCAGATTCACTTTGGCGTTATCAATAACTGCCTAGGAAACCCAGGCAGAGGCATGGTACCCCTCTCATCTTCTGTTCCCATATCCAATTAATTCAGGGATCAGACCAGGTCATTTCTTAAATTCCTTTTCCTAAATTCTGGCTCTATAATTCTGAGTGTTTCTTTTGCTTGCTCAGTTAGATTTGAGTTCTGTGCTTCCATATAACTAACAGTACTGCTTGGGTGACAGAATAGTCTCCTGTGATAGAGTGTAGGTTAGAAAATACAGACCCTGGATTTATTAATGAGACATTTCCTATAGTATAGCATTTATCTTAAGGAGTCAAGAGATTAATGTGTGTACACACACACACACACACACACACACACACACAGAGCAACATAACTGACAGAACCTGACTGGAATTTGAGCAAATAGACCTGGTTTGAACCCTAATTTGCCTTGACTTCACTACTGATGGTACTTGAGATTTTGGGCAAGTTGTTCAATCTTCTTTCACAAAATAAGCCTAAGAATTATATCTACTTTGTGGGATGTGTAAGGATTTAGTAAGTAGATAGTGCATCAAACAAAGCTAGAAAAAAGTAGGTGCTCAATATCAATGCCAGCTATTATAACTCTTCTCCTTAGTGTAATTACTTCCATCAGTTTGTTCCCTCTCTCCTTCCATCTTCTCAACAGATAGTTTCAGAGAGGACATACTCCTGGTTCCCTAAAACGCACAACCTATGGGCGAAAGAGATAAATAATGCTAGTGCTAGGCTGAGGACACAGTTCAGTGATACAGCATGTGCTTATTAGCATGCATGAGGCTCTGGGTTCAATCTCCGGTACCAAAACAGAACAAAAACGAAGAAAAAACTCTAATGCAATTTTCTAAGAGCTGTAATAGTCCTGCGTGCATATAAGGTGCCATTAAAAATAATTAATTTTGGTGGAAAGGGTCCATATCTAATACTCATATATATCTCCTATACACTTCCTAGGACACAGTCTTTCTAAAATGTCATTATGAGGCAGTGATGGCTAATGTTTTAGAGCTCTCAGTGATACAAACAGCCGCTGCAGCACCCTGCCATAGGTTTGGCACAACTATCTTAGAGGATCACAACAAAGTTACTTGTTTATTAGGCCCTTTAGTGGAAAAATCCCCTGAATGAAGCTCAAGGCTAATCTTTCTTACTCAAGATTCCACACCCTAGCAAATGGTGCTATAGTGTGATTCCAGAATTATAATGATCATTACTATATACAAAGAAAAGATGACTACTTAGGCCTATTTAGGAGTTGAAGAAAATGCTCTGATTGAGAGAGATCAAAGCAGAGCTAATTATCTTAGTAACTGGTTCTCACTACAAATTCAACCTAAGATTCGGAAGGAATTTGTGATTCATTATCTGCTGGCATCAGTTCAAGAAGAGAACATTTTTAGACACTTGTTAATATAACCAAAAGAGATGGTTTTTACATCCCAATGAGATGACTATAATATATTTGGCTACTGCCAGCATTAGTAGTATGCACCTGAAGATCAGAATCACCTGAAGAAGCCCTACTACTTGTATCTAAATTAGCAATTTCTGTTAAAGCCTTTATGTGTGTGGGAAAGGCTCTGATTATTTGTTAAACCGACAGATTGAAAAGAGAAAAAAAAGGGAGGAGTGTGTGATCATCCAAAGTAACAAATACAGTACTGCTAAATGCTAAATAGTGTTTAATGACATGATCACATACAAATAAAGCTCATTCATCCAGCCACCAATAGTCACAATCCCTGAAGACATTCTACATGTACCAGATGTGCCCGTGAAGCACTTACAAAAAAAGGCTTACATAGATGGCCCCTGCCCTCAAAAAGTTTGCCAGAGGCAAGGGCTCCCTGCAAACACACTTCTGTCCTCAGCCAGGAAGCACACCGCCATGGAACACTGATAGATAGCATGAAGAGAGAGAGAAGTCAGGTGGCAGCTTTAGGAAGTGTGACCTCAGAGGGGCCCCTCCTGGCCTAGAAGGTTGGAAGAGAACAAAACTGCAACCAGCTCAGCCTCTGGAGTCTCTTTCTCTATAGCCCAGTAGGCTCCCAAAGACCTGACTACATAAAGTACCTTAGATTTATACACATGCATTAAAAAGCATAGTTCTAGGGCCAGGGATTTAGCTCAGTGGCTCCGCTGCCTGCCTCGCAAGCGCAAGGACCCAAGTTCGATCCCTGGTACCAAAAAAAAAAAGCATAGTTCTAGAGCTGGTTTAAAGTAATGTGAACTGGAAGTTAAAATGATCACCCAATCCAAACCTTCATTTATAGGTGAAGCTCAGGGAGGCAAAAAAACTCGCTCAGGGCCTACAGGCTGGAGTGGGTCTTCTCATCTCAGCCAGGGGGCCCTTTCAGCACGTCACACTGATCCAGAGAGAACCAGTGTGCTCTCTGAGGACTAGTTCACATTTCCACTAATCGGTCCTGCCAGCCACCGACTGATCAGTAGGGAATGTCAGGTGGTCTACGGTACCACAGCCTTAAGGCTGACTGCAAGCCAAGGCTGTTGCTACACCCATGGCAAGCTGGCAAGAGTGTCAGCACTTAACCTAATCATGATTTCATTAGTGACATTTGCTGCCTGTTCCAGTGCCTTGGGGGAAATTGTGCAATTACACTATGGCTTGCCTACTCTCAACCCCAACTCTGTACACAGAGAAAGAGAGAAAGCATGTGTGAGTGTGGTAGGAACACACTCAGATACCAGAGGACTGTCACATGGGAACATAATGACAAAAAGGCTGATTGCTACTAATGTGCATTCATCTGGCAGAGGCGGTAGAAAATGCACACTGTGATTAAAGGCATTATCCAAATCACAGCCACAGCTCTGACATGGACACCAAACGTGGGTGGAGGAAGCAAAACAGGAGGTTCCTCTTTCCCAACCTGGCCCAGCAAAGACCTGCTGGGTAACCTCTGTCCTGGCCCAGCAGCAGGGTGAACACTGGAGATCCCCCAGCATAGAATTTCAGAGTGAGTCACAAAGTACCTGGTCCCCTCCTGGGAGATGCCACTTCACCTTAGGGTGCATGCACTGGTGGGGGGGGGTTCTGCTCCAGGTGTCGCTTCAGCATACCTCTGCCTAAGTCATCTGACCTATTTCTCACACTCACTCAGAACAGGGATACCACCATGTATGGTATGCCTGAGAGAGACAGAGATGGGCAAAAAGATTGTCCCCTAGGGCAAATCCATAAAGTCATTCCATAGTGGATGACATCAGAGGAATACTAGGTTACTTGAAAGAGATGGAATAGCTCCCAGGACAGCAGGCCTTAGTTACCTACCTGAAAGTAAACTGAGATCACATCAGTCAGCTGTGTATGTGCTCCGAGATGGGACAGCAGTCCCGGGGGTGTTCCCCTTGGAGGTATAGAATTGAGAGAGTATCAGAGGGAAATCCAGGTAGGCTGCGCCAATCAGGCCCTGGACATCTGTCCTACAAGGCCACCGTGAACACCATGGGGCTGTCTGTCATCAGGGAGCCTGAGTTCAGGGAGCATTCCTGTCATGTAACCAGCCAACCTGCCCCCCTTGCCCATCCAGAACACTAATCATTTGCATTCTCATGCCATTTGCTTATAACGGGAAAGAAATGTGCTTGTCAGGCTAATGAGAGTATCTGGCCTAAGAGACTGTTCTACGGCTCAGAGTGAATTAGGAAACCTTTTGAGCTCTTTCAATGTGAGTTAGCATCCTAAGGTTCAAAACTTCAAAACTGGTGAGTCTGAGTCCCATGGCCTGAAAGGCTAGCAGCTCAGCCCCTGGTAAGGAAGACAGGTCAGTAGGGAAATTGTTGGCCAAGAAAAATGTCCACAAAGACTGATGGAAGGATTCATGTCAATGGGCATGAAAGGACTGTGTCATGCAGAAAATACCCACAAATGGCAATTACGTTATCAGTTCCTCCCTGAGGCTGCTGAGCCCCTAGCTTTCCTCACATGAAGGGCTGAGTAATGCAATCTGACATAAGGGACAAAAGCCAATCTCCCTGGATCACAAGCTCGGGTTGCATCTGCCCTTTTGTTCTCTGAGGATATCTCTTGCTCAAGTTAACACTGTTGTTATTCATAATTTGAAGCCCAGATACTTAACAGGCTCCAGCTTGCCTCATTGACTGTGTAGCTCATGGCAATAGTCTCAGGACTGTCCCATGGCCACACACTGTGTGCACATCTGAGAGCGGGGAGAGGAGGCAGGAAAGATATTCCTGGTGGCAGCCACTGTAACTGGAGGACACAAGGATGCACGATGTGGGTGGAAGGCACCTCAGATGGGGCTGAGGGTTGTTCCAGCGACAGAAAGGGACAGCTCTGAGGAGCTTCCCCTGTCTGTTCCCACACTGAAACCTGTTACCAATTTCAAAATGGTTGGGACCAGACAGTTTCAAATTTCAGAGTTTTACTAGATTTTGGAATATTTGTGTAGACCACTTGAGGATCACTACATCTACCTGAGATTCTCCAAAACCTGAAATGTTTTGAGAGCCAACATGATACCCCAACAGTTACAGATTTTGGAATATTCTGGATTTCAGATTGAGGTGCTTGACATATATCACTTACATTGGAAGTATTTCCCATGGTCAAGACTCAAAGGTAAAGGTATCAAAATGAAGCAGAGGCCCTGAACATGAGGATGATGGGAGATGTAGGATGTCAGGACTGAGCAACTGTCTAACCAGACCACGTACCCCTGCCTCACCATCTGCTCCAGCTGCACCTGTCAACACTGCTGCTGATCAAAACAGATGATCTCACCAGGTAAGGGAGCATTCAGTCCAGAGAATGTTCCAGAAGGAAAAGTCACCCCATGGCTACCTTCCCCACTTCCCTCTTCACACAATTTCCCATTCAGAGTACTTACCTTTTTCTTCTTCTTCAGAATCACTTTCACTCCATCCACTGAAACCATAATGCTCACTTTCTTCTTTTTGATGTTTTTGGCTTTAAACTCATACTGCAGAGAAGAGAACAAAGAGGCAGAAATGGATTAGGTCAGCACATCTGCAGGGCCCCAGCTAGCCCACAACCTGCCAAAGATGGTCCCCACACAGGCCTAGGGAGCTGGTGTAGTTATGGGCACAGAGAGCACCTCAGAGATGTGAAGGGATGACGTGGATGTCTGCAGCCAGGGGCTCAGGCAATCTCTAGGTTACAAGAGGGACCCTGGTTGATCATCAATTCCACCACCCAAACATCAACTAGAACTGAGAAATACACCTAAAACACCCTAATGAGATGGAGCCAATCTGTCTATCCTAATGCACTTAAAACATAGCCTACTTTGGAAATCTCATCAACATATATCAGTAACTCATTCTACCATTCTCAACTGTCTCCTTGTATCTAACCAAACTTGGCTGGAACTCCATCCATCCCCAGTGAAGATATGAAAAAGTAATTCTGAATTCTAAGTTATTCTCCACAAGTTCAGGTCCCAAATTCCTTTGTCTTTGGGTCAGTCTCCAACTCTATCCATAGTTCTATCAGCCTGAATATTTGGGGGCTGAAGGGTAATCTAGAAAAGATCTGACCAATGATAATCATGAAGGAGGCACTGTCTCACAGCCCCTCTATTGTGAGCTCACATTTGTAGTCTGAGATAGGGCTGCTCCAACCACAGTTCTGCCCTGCTGAAGAACATCTGCCTCATCTCCAACCTCAAATCTTTAGGTTATACTTGCATATTTGTAGTCTCTCTTATGCTCATACAGCTATTCATAACTGGTGATCTAATTATCCATTTTCCTCAGTGAACTTCATTCTGAGGACTTCTCCAGTTTATTAAAACCATTTCTTCCTAGTCCCCATCTTAGTATCAACACCTAGAAAATTTACCAGGAAAGCTCTCTAATCAAACATCTGAGCTGTATACTAAAAAATAAGTAACCCAGGACCCAGGAACAACCCACAGCCCCTCTTCTCTGGGACCTTTTATATGTAAGGCCTTTTTGAACTATGCCAGTACTCAAGCTTGGTAATAAGCACCTAGCTCCTTGCCTGTGCTTCTGAAACTTAATTATTTCTAGTTGGTATGTTGATGGGAATGAATGCAATTCATCCTAACAAGATGAAAACATAGGCTACTTTGAAAATATCATCAGAAATCCAGACCCTTTCTCCTTTGGCCATGTCTTTGACAATCTCATCTGAAGTTTCCTACTGTCTGCAGTCTAACCCTCTACTGAAATCCTGAAATCTCAGTGCTGCTCTTATTCTGCTGTACACAGTTGGTGTTGAAGCCTGATGGCTGGCTGCTACTTATAGACAGGACACAACCTGCTAATGGGGTAAAATAACTTTATACTGTCAGGGAAGGCTCCAGATCACAGCTGATTTGAGTTTCCAGATGCTTATAACCCACATCACTCCCAGTCTCGTGGTCACTTCTCCATCTCAGTCACTCTACCCTGTACATAGCTCTCCCTTTTGCCAAGGAAGCCTGGAGGAAGGGCAGAACAGAGGAGTAAACACAGAGACAGAGAGCAAAGAAAAAGTCAGCATCAGCCTGGCACCCAAAGCCAACAGGGACCACAGAGGAGAGAGAAAGAGAGAGGCCTCTAGCAGGATGTGGAGGAGAGTTTTCTGTGATGCAGTTTGGCTTCAGACAGGGCCTTGGCCACTTAGCATTCCCTTGAGGCCAGTGGCTGTGAGCACTGAAGGCTGGAGTCGGTCTGATAAGCATCTACTTGGGGACAACCCGGCAGTGTGTCACCCTGACTGCAGCCTTGTGCTCAGCTGCAGTGCTGGGTGAACTGAAGCAACCTCTGGGTGGGGAAGCAGCACAGCACTCTGTGGATCAGCTGACTTTGGCCTTGTGCCTACTTCCAGAGGTGAACAGCCACCTTTCCAGACCACACCCACTTGGGTTTTCATAAACACAGCCTTCAGTTGTACCTCCTTTTACACAAGTTGCTAAATCAGGCTGCTCCTGCAGAAGGAGGCATTCTGATGAACTCTGGTGGAACTTAAAGAACATAAATATCTGGAAACACCCAGAGGAGGACCAAATCTGCCCAGACAGGTCACTTCTCAGCCATTTCCTCATCTTCGGTCCCAGTATGTCACCCTCACATGCTCCACACACTTCCTTCTTCCCCTTTTAGCAATAAAATCAAAGCAAAAATAGTAAGTATCTAGCTCTCTCCAACGTGCTACATCATTCTTCCCAACCCGTTTTAGAAAATAAATTGCCTGCTAAACCAGACCCTTAAATGCCTTGTTTTTCCAGAAGAATCTTGTGGGGGGCCATACCTCTCGTTTGGGCCACCTCCCTGGCGGTTTCACTCTCTATGGGACCTTCTTGTAATCAAGATCCCCCAACCAAGCCTGGCAAGAAGTGCCCAGCCAGCTTCTTGCTTGTGTACTTGGAAGCTTAGCTGTTTCTACAGTTAGTGTTTTGACAAGCTTGGCCGCATCTTTTAAAATCTTCATCTTAGAAACTCAAAATGCAACTACACGTTCTCTTTGAAGCTGGAAAGCAGCCTCTAACTTGATCACCATGCGTATATTCCCAGATGGCTCCTACAGGATCAATGGGTAACAGTGAGTACACAGAAAAGTATGACCCGATTTTCTCCCAGAATCTCAGCGACAGTGACAACACAGGTGCTCCCCACAACAGCTGGTGGAATGCTCTGGAGTCTTTCAAAATGAAGAAGGGCAAGCGAGGCAGGAAGCAGGCCGCTGGGTCCCAGCACAGCTGCCAGGACTCCCTGAGTGCTGCTGACAAGGGCTCTCAGGTGGGTCACGCTCCGAATCTACTCCACCTGCCTCCTGATGTCCCAAATCCTTTTCAACGGCACAATTAGAGTTTAATTGCACTTCTCCTGAAAACTTCGGACATGAAAGAGAATCAAGTGTCTAAAAATGCTTAAATATTTATCATTAAGCCATTTGTTTACATGGCTTTTTCACTTCACTTAGACAACTGTGCTATCCTGCTCATGGTGCGGGGAGAAGGGGAGCAGTAATGGAGTAACTAGCAGAACAGAGGACAGAAGGGGTCTCAGGGTCGTGTCCTCCTGCCCACAGTGTGCTGCTCTGAGGTGCAGTGCTGACTGGGCAAGCTGGCTCCGGAGGAAGCAGCTGTGTTCCTTGGGACAGGAATCCAATCTGCTCAGCCTTTGCCAGAGGCTAAAGAACAAACAAGACTGCCAGTGCCACCCTCTATTGCGCGTGCCAACCTTCCTTCCACAAGCCCGAGTTTGTGCCGACACACCTGGCCCTCCACCTGCCATGGCGAGGATGTTCTAGTGCATTTGCTTTGCTGCTCAGAGCTCCACCAACAAAGACAGATTCAGCCCTACAGGACCTGACCTTGGAGAGAACAAAAAGGTACAACTCCTGGGATGCCAAGCACAGACAGGAAAGACCAAGGATAAGTGTTTGGGGTTCATAACTAGAGCCTTGGGCCCTGTATTAAAATAGTGGCCCTGGAACTCTCGGTGCTGTGCCAATCAGGGAGGTTCAGGGAGGGAAGACGGCTGAGGAGAGGCTCCAATAGCAGCCAGGAGTAAACACTCAACACTCAACGTAAGCAAGACACTGGCTAGAAGTGGGAGAGCTGCTTCCAGATCCTGAGCATCTCCTGATTCCCAGAACCCCCTGGCCACCCTACAGCTCAGTCCCAGTCACTGGGTACCCAAGGAGAGGATGCAGGAGGTCTGCAGCACAGCCTGGGAGAAACAGCAGAGATGGGTAGCTTAGGAAGGAGCCAGGCCAGCCCTGGGCTTGAGGCCCCACTGCAGAAACAGAAGTAACAGAATTATTTCCTTAGAGCCTGGGACAAGGGTATCAGATGTTCCACACACTTAACAGCATATTTTCATAACACGTGGCTTCTGGAAGAACCCCTGGATATTTAACTATAGCTGAGTTTAACCAAAGTACCCTTTTTCTCAGGTACCTTGGTACCTCAGTCACCTTGGCTACAAATAATTGGATGAGTGGTGCCCTTTCTCGCCTGCTTCAGATCCCCTTGTTCTTAACTACAGCAGTTCCTTCCCACTGTCTCTACAGTTCACAGATGTGAGCCACAGCCTTTCCATGATCCCGGGGCTCAGACACAACTTGGCCAAAAGGAGAGGAGTCCATCTGCAAAGGCAGACAGTGATGCCGTTGCTCTGCAAGTCCTTGGCTTCTGTTCAGCTCTGCTCATAGAAAAGCCCGTGGCTTTGCATCCTGCAAACGATCACTGAAAACTTAAAAGTGAATTCTGACAATGCCACTGGGCATCTTAATCGTACTCTGCCTGTAGCCTTGGTTTCATGAGTGTGAACAAAACCATGAGCACCTCAACCAAAGGAACTATCTCAGAAAGGGTTTGCAAGAAGTCCTTTAGCACTTGGTGAAAGTTTAATAAATTATATAAAAAGATAAAAAGTCAGAGTACAGCCAGGATCATTACAGCATTACTCACAATAGCCAAAAGGTAGATGCAACCCAAATGTCAACAGATGAATAGACACACAATGCAGGTATGTATTCCTATACATAGCATTGAAATATTAAGCAGCCCCAAAAAAGGAAATTTTGACACACGGTACAACATGGATAAAGTCTGAAGATGTTATACTAAATTAAATAAGCCAGTCATAAAAGACAAATATGTTATGATTCCACTTTCACGAGGTACCTAATGTTATCAAAATCACAGAGAAGTATGATTTTGGTGACTTCCAGGAATAGAGGGGTACGGAGTTTAATGGGCACAGAGTATAGGTTTTTAAAAGATTCTAGAGATGGATGGTGGTGATTGTTACACAACAATGTGGCTATATTTAATGCCACACAACTATACATTTGAAAACGGTTAAGATGAGCTAGGCAGGGTTGTGGACACCTGTAATCCCAGCACTTTGGTAGGCAGAGGCAGGAGGACTGAAAATTTGAGCCCACCCTAGGCAACATAGAGACTTAGCAAAACCTTGTCTCAAAATTTAAAAAAATATAAAAGGTGGACTGGGGATACAGCTCCTCAGTGTTAAGGCCCTAGGTTCAATTCCTAGGACTTCAACCTTAATTAATTCTATTAATTAATTAACAAACTAAAGATGGTTAAAATGTGCTATGGCCTGTATCTAGATGCCCCCCTCCAAAACGTCATGCTGTCATAGGGAGGGGCTTTTCAGAGGTGGCTGGATGTAGAGTGTGGGGTGCTGGGATCAAGGGTGTGTGATTACTAAATCAGTCCACTGATGGGTTTGGCATAGTTCTGGCTGGATCAAGGGTGTGAGTGCGACCCCTGCCCTGGGGCAGCAGCCTGCATAAAACACAAGGGACAGAAAGAGGGCTAATGTGCCCTCACTTGCTGTGGACTGTTTCTCCTCTGCAAGGCCTCTCTGCCATCCCACCTGCCTTGGAGCCAGCCGACTATGGACTGAAACCTCTACAAACTGCGAGCCAAAATAAATCTTTCCTCATTTAACCTTGGGTGTCAGGTATTCTGTCTCAGCAATGAGAAAAGTAAGGAAGACAAAATGCTAGGTTTTACGTTATGCATTCTTTAGGGCAATAAAAAAAGATACAAAACTTGAAAACACTGTAACAGAGTTCTGCTTTCAGCAAATCCACTTTAACCGGACTTGCAAATGAATACTACTCCAAGTCCTCCTGCCCGCTGTCAGTGAAACATGCCACACTTTCCCACAGTCCCAAGTCACTGTATTTGCTAATCTGATGCCAAGAGTGGCCTCCCCACACCATTCACTGGGGAGCACCTGGCTATTACTGAAGTATTTGCAAGGCTTCTGCACAGTGAGGCCTTCCGAGTCAATGCCCCTTCCCGCATCCTCACTGCTCCATCCCTGGGCTCTGACAGCCACTGCAGGCCTCTATCATCACTTCCTGTCGACTGGATGCTTACTTATTTCCCTCTGAGAACAAGAAATATGCCTCACCTTTATGTGTACCCAAGAAGATAACAGAAGACAGAGGAAGGTGCTAAACAAAGATCAAATACCTTAACGAACACAGCTGATAATGGTTGTTCATGAAGCCCAAGAAAGGGCAGAGTAAGACTTTTAGAGGTTAATTAACTGACATGCCACTAATGGTTGGGTTCCAAAATTTCAGACTAGATCCTTTTTAATTGGTCCATACCCCATAGCACATTGCTTGATACACACTTCTTTAAATGAATCGATGCAGAGCTGCCATTATTGGTAGAGTAAGAATGAGGAGAGGAATGTTCAGACTGATCAACTTCCATACTGGGCTTCCCAGCTTCCCAATCTTTCCTGTCTCTATGGAAACAGAACCTGGGGGACAGGAGCCCCACAGCCACTGCAGTCCTAACACTCAGGTGCAGTTTGGGGACTTGTATGAGGAGCCTCAGAAACGCTTGCAAGACCAAGATCAAAGTTACTGCTGAATCCAAAATTCTAGAATATCTACAAGGATTTTGGAAAAGGTTGGATAGAGAAATTTATTTTACATTTACTAACCTCCGCCCCAGGAGGTCAGCAACGGACAGATTACTGAAAATTGGACATAAGTAAAATCACCAAGCAAAAAAATAACTTAAAAGGAACTTAAAAGGAAGCTGTTTTTTTTCTTTTTGGTACAGGGTTATCAAACCAAGGCCTTACATATGCTAGACAAGAACTCTACAGAGAAGCTAATTTTTAAAGGAATATTCATAGACCTTGTGTGCTATACAATTGTAATGTATCTCAAGTCTGCAGACCAAGGAGATCTAAAACTTAAGTTCTAATCCCATTTGAAATATCTGATTTTTTTAAAAAAGGTAGACTCCTAGACCTAACCCTCGGAAACATTCATCCACTCGATCTGGAGTAAGGCAAAAGTTGCCTTTTTCTTAAAATGCAAATGTCAATAAAGACCACACTATTCAGAAACACTACTCTAGGGCATGGAGGTGTACTACAAAAATCATTACATAATTCTTGTACTTCTTTTTAAATTTTTGTATTAGTGGGTGTTTGTAGTACGCAGTGTCTACATTCCTTGTGCACAATTGGTACAGTTGCACACATTTAACTTCCATTTTCCATCTCCTTTTCCTCCTCTCCCTTCCCATCCCCCCATCTCTCCAGCTCCTCATTTGAGAAAGATCTATCTCCCCATGTCCTATTATCTTTTATTTTGCTCTTTATTTATACTTTGGGTCTCTCATATAAGAGAAACCATGTGATATTTAAGCTTGTGTGTCTGCTCTATTTCACTTAATGTTATGATCTCAAGTACATCATTTTCTACACATGATGCAAGTTTATCATTCTTCGTGGCAGAGTAGTATTCCATTGTGTATAATTACCACAGTTCCTTTATCCACTCATCTGTTGATGGACACAGTACATAGTTTCATTTGCATCAGGAACTGTCTTAGACTGAATATATCTTGATCATATGTGTAGTATCTTTTATTTTCTTTTAAAAATGTTTTACTTGTGTAAGTATATGACCCGTGGTTTGATACATCTACATATCATATCTTGATCATTTTTACTCTTGCCATCCTCCGTCATCCCCTTTCTTTTCCCTTCCCTTCCCTTCCCATCGCTACAGAGTCTATCTCTCTCTTTCTTAACATAGCTCTCTAAATTATTTATATTTCAGTCTCTCAGAGAAACCATGTGATGTTTAACCTTTCGTGACTGGCTTATTTCATTTAGTACCACGGTCTCAAGATTCATCCACATTCCTACAAAATGGATGCAGTCTCTCTATGTTGCCCAGACTGGCCTCGATCTCATGACCTTCCTGCCTCAGCCTTCATGGGAGCTGGGGTTACAGGTATGCACCACTACACTGAGTTTATGTGCTATCTTTTAAGAGTAGCTATTATTGTAACAACTAAAATACTAATTCCCACAAAAGCATTTGTACTATTTGCTATCATCCACTTCCTAAATCCAGGACTGCTAAAATCACCATGATTGCACTGGGAGGGAATTCCGCTGGGTGGTAGGTAGCTGGTCTTCATTCACTGTGTATGTCTGAAATATTTCATGCAAAACATTTCAGAGAGATCCTTCTGTTTGAAACATTTGGGATCACAAATGTTGACCAAGCTTTTCATCACACAGATGCAGAAGCCAGTGCCCAAGGACAGTGAAAGGCTCCCCCAGGTCCATCAACAGAAACCCCAACCCTGAACCCAGCTCCTGATGCTCAGCTCTGTGCTTTCTGTTGCCCAACATCTATCTTTTTCACCAGCCCGGAATCCTGGCTCCACAAAATAAGATTAGTCCTTCTCCCCGCCATTCACTCAATACATGTTTAATGAGCTCTTTCACATGTCTCAGACCCCCATCTTATAACAGGAAGCAAGAAGATGAGGAAGAAATTAACTTCATAGAATCAGGACCATTTCCACGCTTCTCAACAGAAATTCTCAATCGCCTCACCCCCTCTCAAATTCTTTCCCACACTAATTGCACTGCCTGCCTTCATTTCCACTGTTGCTTCCTACCCTATCCTGGGAAGGGCATAACATACCAATAAGGTCCCCCAAAACATGGTAAATGGGCTGTGTAAGCAGCAGGAAGCAGCCAAGTTCATCGCTGCATGGAACCCTGAGAAGGTGGGGAGAGGCTCATCCAAACACAGATGTTTTGTAGGTGGGAGGCATTGTCACAGTGTCAAGAGACCGGTATGATGGAAAAGGGCCAAGTAAATAGGCCCTCAGATGGAAGGCAGCGGCAGCCTCTAGCGCAGGCAATGCTGGGCTGTGTACTCAGGGGAACCCCTGGGTGGCGGCTGCCCCCTGAGGAGAAGAGATGGGCTCTGGAATACAGCCATCATCGCTTCTTCTGACTGGGAGCATGTTGACAGGTCACGGGGAGCTGAACAACAGCCCACACCATTAAGGGCCCAAAGGGGGTGATTTATGAAGCAAGATGAGCACCACTATTAATAATAATCCACCGCTTTCAGCTTGCCTTTGCCTCTACCGTCTCTCACAGCACTTTAAAAACAAGTACTGTCCCCTCCGAATCTAGGGGCATGGGGTCCATGCTCCCCCTTCCACAGTCACCAAAACTACAAACCTCAACCCCCTTATATAACCTATACATAGCCTCCCTTATATTTTAAATTATTTTTGGATGACCTATAATATCTCATACAATTTAAATGCTATGAAAATAGTTGTTACACTTCATTGTTTAGGGAATAATGACCAGAAGAAGTCTATACATGTTCAGTCCAGATGTATTTATTTACTGAAGATTTTCGACGTATGGTTGGTTGACTCTGTGGTGGCAGCAGCTGTGGATAGGGAGGGTCAACTGCATTAGAGCCTTTTCTTTCAGTAGAAGCAGAGAGATGGATGACAAGCTAAACATATTACAAAACAAACCCAACTCTAGCCAATTCTATCCTTTTCTTCTAATGCTGAGCCCAGACTGTCTTTCAATGGTTAAGATGGTACATCCTGCAAGCAGGAGGACAAGAGACATGAAACTTGTCTTCCAGAGAGAGGAAAGGCACAATGCTATTCACATAGTATGATTCACATCTATACACACACACACACACACACACACACACACACACACGTAGAAGGAATAAAAGTTTTCTAGCCATAAGTAGAGTCATGAATCAAGGATTTAGGGTTTTATTCCTCAGATCAAAAATGGTTATGAGACAAATGATGACTCTTCCATCTAGGGCTCAATTTACCTCTCTCTATAAAAGATGGCAATCAATCATGTTTTATAGCCTTCCTGCACCTCTCAGTATTAACCACACACATCCCTCACCTTGGGAAATTCAATGAAACACTTCATACAAAGCCTTATGAAGGCCTCTGAAGAAGCCCCATTGACCACTAATGCTATTTCATAAGAAGCATTTGCACTCTTAGCTCTGCAACCTTGAGCAAGCTCCCCAATCTTCTAAGTATCATTCTTCCCTCTATGAGATGAGGGTATTGGGTTAGGTTACACCTAATAATCCTCCTGGCATACTACAAACTTTCAGAGCCCTTAGCAAGATGATTGAGAAGGGCAGGCATACTTGAGGGAGGAAGGAGGAAGGACTGAAGGAGTTTAGAGAAGCCAGATAGATTCCAGAAGCAAGCAGCAAGGCTGAGAGGGAGAAAGCAGGCAGATAGATGTATGAGGGATATGAAATTTAAAAGAAATTACTAGAGTTTTGCACAAAAAATAGGAAGGAGTTACATGTTTAAGGTTTGTCAAAGAGTAAAAAATATGTAGATATTGAACATAATCATGGTGTCACCACTAAGGATTCAGAAAGAAAAGACACTAGAAACAAAAAAATCTAGGAAAGAAAAAGAACACGTACCAAACATTGAGTTATATGAATAAAAAAAAAATACCTAGATGAAATAACCATAAGGAAATTGTCTCTAAATTCTATGCCTGGAAAAAGTAGCAATGCTTTCAATGATGACAGTGCAAGTAAATACAAAGGATGTATTACATAGTGTACCAGAGAATTAGGAAACAGGAGTTAAGACAGAATTTATACTGGTCACTCAGTCATTCAAGTAGGACTTCTTTTCCTAGCTCATCCCAAGTCCCTGAGCCACTGTATCTTTCCCCTTGATCTTAGAAAGAGATGAGAGAATGGTTCTGGAAAATCTATGTTAACATTCATGTCTTAGGGCCAAAAGAGCTACCGATTTAAGGCAAGGAGGTGCAGGGGAATTCAGAAACCACAGTAGGCAGAAGTGAAGGACTCAATGAATGTTCATCATGTAATGCGAGGTATGATGAAGGAGATGACTCTTGGGAAACACCTTATGGAGGAGGACAACAATAAAGTCAGAATTGGGAGGGCTATTAGAAATCATGGGGTTGTCTCTGTCCAGCGATCATTCAGCTTCTAAATGACTATTTGTAGCTTGGTTTGAAAAATAGTTTCTTACAAAGAAACTGATATCCAGTCTCCAAATCTTCCACTTACATGATTCTCAAACCTTAAGGACCATAGGACTCTCTGGGGAACCTTGTTAAATTACAGATTCTACAGTTCTGGGGAGAGCCAAGGACTCTTCATTTCTAGGAAGGTCTCAGATGTTGCTGACACTACTGGGCCATGGACCACACTGAGTAGTGAGGCTCTAGAGCTAAAATAAATAATCCCAGAATGCACTGAATATGTTTAAACTCTAAGGTTTTCTTCAGTGCTAGCATCCTATGATTCCTGCCAATTGTTAGAATGTCAATATTAAGTTACACAAAAAATTTTCTGTTGACCTTGTATCCAGCTACTTGACTGAATTTGGTTATTAAGTCTAGAAGACTTTTGGTGGAGTTCTTGGGGTCTTCTATATAGAGTACCCTGTCATCTGCAAATAATGACAATTTGACTTCTTCATTTCCTGTCTTTATTCCTTTTATTTCTTTCTCTTGTCTAATTGCCGTGGCTAATGTTTCCAAGACTATATTGAACAGGAGTGGTGATAGTGGACATCCTTGTCTTGATCCTGATTTTAGTGTGAAGGATTTCAGTTTTTGATGATTTAATATGATACTGGCTGTTGGTTTTTCATAGATGGCTTTTATCAGATTGAGGTAGAGACCATCTATTCCAACTTTTGTAGGGTTTTTATTATAAATGCATTTTGGATTTTGTCCAATGCTTTTTCTGCGTCTATGGAGATAATCATATGGTTTTTGTCCTTGGCTCTATTGATATAGTGTATTACATTGATTGATTTGTATATGTTGAACCATCCCTGCATCCCTGAGATGAATCTCACTTGCTCAGGGTGTATGATCTTCTTGATGATCTTCTGCATTCTATTTGCCAGTATCTTATTAAGGATTTTTGCATCTATGTTCATTAGTGAGATTGGCCTAGAGTTCTATTTTTAAGTTGGGTCTTTCTCTGCTTTGAGGAACAAGGTGATGCTTGTTTCCAGGGATGAATTCAGGAGTATTTCTTCCCTTTCAATTTCATTAAAGAGTTTAAACAGTAGTGGCAGTAGTTCCTCTCTAAATATCTTGTAGAATTCAGCAGTGAGGCCATCAGGGCCCGGGCTTTTCTTAGTTGGTAAGTTTTTAATTATGTTTTCAATTTCATTGATTGATATTGGGTTGTTTAGAATTTTTAGGTCTTCTTCGTTCAATTTTGGTAATTCATATGTATCTAGGAATCTGTCCATTTCTTCTGTGTTGTCCATCTTATTGGCGTATAGGTTCTGGAAGTAGGTATTGATGATCCTCTGGATTTCTGCTGGGTCCACTGTAATTTCATCCTTTTCATTCCTATTGCATGGATTTGGGCCTTTTCTTTCCTTTTTCTGATAAGGTTGGCTAAGGGTTTGTCAATTTTGTTTATTCTGTCGAAGAACCAACTCTTGGCTTCATTGATTTTTTTGTATTGTTCTCCTAGTCTCCATTCCATTGATTTCTGCTCTGGTCTTTATAATTTCCTCCCTTGTATCAGCTTGGTGTTTGTCCTGCTCTTCTTTTACTAGAAGGTTGAGGTTCAGCATCAGGTTGTTTAATTGGGCTTGCTCCGTTTTCCAGAGTATTCATTGCTATGAATTTCCCTCGTAAGACTGCTTTCATTGTGTCCCATAGATTCCGATACTCTGTATTGTCATTGTCATTTAATTGAAGGAACTGTCTGATTTCTTTAATTTCCTCTGTGACCCACTGGTTATTCAGAAGTGTGTTGTTCAATTTCTATGTATTTATGAAATTCTTGCTGTTTCTTTTGCTATTGATCTCCAATTTCATCACACTATGGTCTGATAATATATGGGGGATTACTTCAATTCCTTTGCACTTACTTAAACATGTTCTATGAGTGAGTATGTGGTCTATTTTGGAGAACGACCCATGTGCAGCTGAAAAGAATGTGTATTCTGATTTGGTGGGGTTGAACACTCTGTACACATCGGTTAAGTTCATTCGTTCAAGAGTTTGATTGAGTCCTAGTATTTCATTGCTTATTTTTTGTCTAGTTGATCTATCTATCTGCGACAGTGGGGTATTGAGGTCCCCCAGTATTATTGTATTAGTGCTTATTTGATTTTTCATGTTCATTAATATTTGTTTTATATTGTTGGGTGCACTACTGTGTGGTGCATAGATATTTATGATTGTCTTCTCTTTCTCTTGGATTGTTCCCTTTACAAGGATGTAGTGTCCTTATTTGTGTCTCTTAATTAGTGTTGGTTTGAAATCCACTTGATCTGCAAAGAAGATAGCTACTCTTGCTTTTTTTCGGGTTCCTGTCACATGAAGTATTGTTTTCCACACTTTAACTTTCAGTCTATGAGTTTCTTTTTGAATTAAGTGTGTTTCTTGTATACAGCATATTGTTGGATCTTGCTTCTTGACCCATTCTGCCAGTCTATTTCTTTTGATTGGTAAATTGAGACCATTAACATTGATGGTTATAATTGATATGTATTGACTTATCATTGATGACTTTTTCTTTTGTTTTCTTTTTCTTTTTGTTGGATTCTCCCCCTTTGAGTTTAATTTCTTCTCATGCTGGATGGATTAATTCTGCTGGGGTTCCTGGGCTTGTGATCCTCATTGTCTTTTACTAGGATATTGTCTAATATTTTTTGGAGTGCTGGTTTGGTATTCATGAAGTTCCTAAGGTGCTCTTTGTCATGAAAGATAATTTGAAGTATTTCTCAGAACAACCACCTTAAGATGGCCAAAAATCAAACTCTAATATACAAATGATAAAACTCTAATATACAGTTCTAACACATAAATGATAAATATACAGTCTCCAGAACACAAGCTCCTAGAGTAGAGGAAATCTGAAGTCACAAGCTTCTTTCAAAGCATAATAATTACCTACTGTCAGTAGGTGGCAATATTTCCTCTGGGTCTAAAGGATATAAAGAAAACAATGGTTCTTAACTTGGGTTCTTAACAGTGGAACCACAGGGGAAACTTAAAATACTAGTCTTTAGTTTCCACTGTGAGAAATTTTGATTAAATTTGTCTGGAGCGCAACTTGGATGCTGAGACTTTTTGTCTTAATTCCATGGGTGATTCTAATGAGTAGCTAAGAGTAAGGACCACAAAAGTAGAATATGGTTCAGCAGACCACAGAAACCAAGAGCTGTTCACCACATCACTCCTTATTCCTTGTGTACACGTGCGCATAAACACACCTCACCAGAGGTAACTCTGGGTAAATGGGTGTAGCTATGTTCCAATAAAGATTTATTTATAAAAATAGGCACTGGGCCAGATTTGAGTCATGAAGTTTCTTCTGAATTTTGCCACAACGCTATACAATCACTGAACAAAAACCATTACAACATTCACAGTGCAGAAATATACCTGTTCTTCTGGATAGAGACTAGAATTCATCTTGGGAAGCAGATAAAGATTTGAATATGGACCTAAAAGAGAGTAAAGTGCCTACTCAGAAATGAGGATAAAAATAAAGAAAGAAATCCCTGCTAAGAACTGCAAAGTCACTAGAGAGATTTGGGGGTTTAATCTGACATATTTTCCCATGAAGAAACAATCTAATTCAAGGGAGGTTTTCTTTAACTCTGATGGAAATCTAAAGTCAAACATGTCAGGGAAAGAATGAACTACTGAGAGGAAAATGTGACCAGACCAGACAAACAACAAACACCAATATAAACCTCACACTTTATGTAAAAATTAATTCAAAACACATCATAGGCTGAAAGGTAAAAGTATAAAACTTAAAACACAAGAGGAAC
Organism: Heterocephalus glaber; assembly: GCF_000247695.1. The sequence goes on along the minus strand of NW_004624826.1, from coordinate 747,604 downwards.
ACTTCATGACCCAGAGTAACATTGAATTCTCTAGACATGGCACCAAATGTATGATCCATTAAAAAAAAGAGAGAGAAATTTGGCCTAGGAACTTTTACTCTGTGGAAGCCAGTTTTAAGTGAATAAAAAGGCAACATACAGACTAGAAGAAAATATTTTCAAATTGAATATTTGATTTTTATCCAGAATATAGCAAGAACAATATGATAACCCATGTAAAAACAATGGGCAAAATATTCCAATGGACACTCAACCAAAGAAGATTTACAGAAGGCAAATAAGCACATGAAAAGAAACCAATAAGGTTTGGAAGCTGGTTCCGTGTTGCTGTGTAACAGGAGGAACAGACTAGGGTGAGGCCTGCCTAGGAAACTGGGCTAAAAAAATTATTTCTGCCCAGTGGAACCTTTGAATTCTGTCTCTTGAGTCTCAGAGGCTATTGAAATGTGTTCAGACCTGATTACAACTTCCTAAGACAATATGCTATGCCCTCTAAGTCTAGAATTATGGCCTCCCATGAGAAGATTTCAATGTCCTTTGCTATTGGGGAAATGCAAATTAAAACTACAGGAGATCCCACTACTCATATTAAATAGCTAAAGTGAAGTAACAATACCGAGCTCTGATGAGGATACAGAGCAATTGGACCTCTCATATGTTGCTGAAGAAATGTAAAAATAGCACAGCCACTTTAGAAAACATTTAGGTAGTTTTTTTAAAAAGCTAAACATTCACTTACTTATATGATTCTGTGATAGCTTAGCTACTTACCCAGAGAAACAAAAACCTACGTTACCATGAAAACTTGCACACAAATATTGAGCAGTTTTATTTATCATTACTAAAATAAGAAACCACCCTTCACAAGGTGAATACATAAACTGGAGCATCCATATACTAGAACACTATTCAAATTAAAATGAAAAATACATAGTTCATACATGATATACTGATGCTACAGAAAATTAAAACTGTAAAAACTTTGATAAAACGGGGTGAGTTATTTATACACACAAAACTTGGCAGATTTGTGTCTCAAAAACAGGTTGAATGATAGATGCCAATCTCAAGAGATCACATAAAGTAGGATTCCAGTTATATGTCCTTCTCCAGAGGACAAATCTACAGTGACAGAACAGATTGGCAGTTGTTAATCCCCAGAGATGGGGAGAGGATATGACAACAAAGTGACAGCACTAGGGATGTTTTAGGGGTGATAGAAATGCTCTGTATCCTGATTGTGGTGGTGGTTACATGAATCTATAGAGCTTAAAATTCCTAAAACTACATTCAAAAAATCAATTTTAGTTTATGTTAATTTTTAAAATAAAATTAAAATTAAAATCCTATAGGCTGGCTGAAATATCAGGATAGAAGATGCTTCCCAACCTCCCCCTCTTCTTCAGGAGGTCCCCAGACCTCCCCAGCTGATGGGGATTGAGGAGTGTCCGTCCCACTGCAGTGCAAACCAGCCTGACACTTTTGGACTTGCTGCATCCCGGGTCAAGGGCAGAGGCTTCTGGAATTGCCCTACCACAGAAGCCTGGGGAACTTCATGCTGGCCTAAGAAGATGGGGAAATCTTCCCAGACACTGGTCCCCCTCCAGAGTCCAGACACTGGCAAAATCATAGGGCAGGAGCAATGGCACCTTAAAGGTCACACAAAGGTAACAATGCCAAGCTGTGGTTACCTCTGTGTGGCAACTCAGACCCTATGGGAAGCCATTATTTCACAATGGGAGGAATATTGTCCTAGGCAGATGTAGTCAGGCCTGGGCCTGTCTCTGTTGGCTGTGGAGCTTCAGATACAGAACTCTAACATTTCAGTGGACCAAAATAATTTTCCAACCTAGTTTCCATGGCAGGAGCTTTACCTGAGTCTCAGTTAACCTGTTCAGAGCAACACTGAGCTGGCTACCTTGTTGATTTCTGAATATCTTTGCCTCTTTGCTGAAACCATACCAAGCAAAGGCTCACACACATGCAACTCAGAGAGAAAGACTCACTAAATAATGAATGTGCACCTGCACAACCAGCAGGGGGAAGGCCCTCAGGACTGCTGCTGAGGAGACCATCTAGTGATCACAAGTTTGAGAGGAAGGGGAAAAATCCAGGTTGTTGAGTTCTTCCTCACACCATCTCTACCAAAGGCCCCTGCCAATGTCGCTGCCTCTCTGCATGTGTTTCTACTCCTGGAGAATCAGACGTCTGTGCTTCATTTCCTGCACCTCAGCAAACACAGAAGATCTACACAGTTGGCAACATCTCTGGCTTCTGCAGACATTCTTCTGGAACACATACTGCAGAATTCCCTTTCCATTCTCCATACATTAGAGAAATGGAAAAGGAGCTTGTGGGCTGAATGTCTTTTGTTTTCCCTCCCAAGAATTCATAAAAATTGAGCCCTATCTTCATGGAGGTAGGGACTTTGGGAGGTAATTGTGGTTAAATCAGGTTGTGAGGGTGGGCCTCACTTATAAAGATTAGGGTCTTAATAAGAACAGGACTGAGGGTCCCAGCACCTGGAAGGAAGCTCCCCCGCCACCATCCCAAGCTCCAAGGGCAGAGAAGGTGAGCTGCGTGGGCACCAGAAGCACCCCCCACCCCGTGGAAATGAGAAGACACGTAAATAAGCCTCAAAAACAGACTTCTGGATCACCTACAGCAACTCCAAAGGGAAACGAGATGGAACAATCTGATACTCAATGACCTGGACTCTCTGAACTGGCCACAAAAGAGGATCTGGGAAAAATGAAATCAGAAATAATTACTCAGATAACAGCAAA
>NW_004624826.1:704838-742157 GCF_000247695.1 Heterocephalus glaber | reverse complement strand
AGATTTTTGAAATATGCTTTCTATATCCTTTTAAATTCTGTAAAATCTGTGGTAATGTCTCTAGATCTTGATATTGTAATTTAAAAAATGTATGGTTGATACTGTGTAGCGGGAGGAAGGGGTCTAAAGATGTGGGGCGGGGGGGTTAGAGGAAAGGAAAAAAGGGAAAAGAAAAAATATGAGAAAAGGAAAAAAATGGAAACAAGGTCTTTGCAAGTAGGGAAGGGTGGAGGGGGTGAAGGGAGGGCAGGGGAAGGGGAAAAAAAATAAGAATCAAGATACTCATGTAATGGTACAAGATCCCAATGATGAATGTAACTGTATTTTATACCAAAAATGTATCAATAAACTTTATGGGAAAAAAAAAAGAACAGGACTGAGGAAAGATCAGGTAAGGACACCGCAGAAAAGTAGCCATTTGCAAATAAGGAGACAATGTCACCTTCAACGACTCTGATCTCAGACTTCTTGTCCCAAAATTGTAAGAAATAATGTTTGTTATTTAAGCTACTCAGCCCCTGGTTCCTTTATAGGTTCCCAGGTTAAGACAGAATTGTTACAAGAATTTAAGAGAGTCATCATATAAGAAAAAACAGTAACCTGGGTGCTCACAATCACCGAGAACCAGACACATGAGGCTGCCCAATCCCAAGGAGCTGCAGCTCTCATGTTTAAGATCTTGGGATTCCCTTAATATTTGTTTGACAAAACAGTCTTCAATTTTTAAAAAGTTTGAAAAGCAAGGGCCAACATGAAATACTGTGGCTGGTTCGCTGTTTATCCTGAAGATATTTAGATTTTCTCATGTCTGTACTTATACAATTACTACCTTCAAATTCTTCACTCTGTCCACTAATCCATCCAAACATTCCCACAGTTCTACTTCAAATATCATTTCATTGAAATTCCCCTAATGAAAAAGCAAACCCAAACCAAACCTCCCCTGACTACCATAGCCTGAAGAAATTACGGCAATTTAGTACTCAGAGGACTGATTAAACATAGGTCTTTCTCATCTTCTCAACCAGAATGTAAGTTCTTTGAAGATGGGTACTATACAGGTTCAGCTCTATACTCATCTTACTACCTGTTGATAGAATTTTCATCCAACTTGCAGAATGCTTGCTTTTGTGGCTGTGTTAAGAACCAATGGGCAGGGCCGGGTATTTAGCTCAGTGGTGCCGCCGCCTGCCTCATAAGCTCAAGGTCCCAAGTTCGATCCCTGGTACCAAAAAGAAAATTATGAAAAAAAAAAAAGAATGAGTGGGCAAGGGGGTAAACTAGGAAACCATTAAGAGGCAATTGTTCACAGTGGGATAAGAAAGGAGTACAAGCAATTATAATACTAGGCTTAAAAGCACTACCTACCGTGACAGACAGAGCCCAGGCAGAAAGCATACCCACCATGGGCTGTTCCTCTTCAATTTGTTTTTAATCTATATGGTTATTCCAGTGGTGCAGTGATGCCACAAACTTAATTCTTTCCATGATAGTTTGTGAATCAAGGCACCATTGTACCATGAAGAGCAATCATGATATAAAATCTCAGCATTGATGGATGCATGTAATATTATCAATGATAAATTATTCAATGCCCCCTGAGACTCCTACCTCAACATTTCGACAAGTTATTTCATTGTAAGGACCAAAGACTCAGCCTGTTTGACCTGTTTCTCTTTTCCTAAGAGCTTAACCACTTTCAGGAAATCTGGTTACTGAACCACAGGTAAGTGGTTCTCTTTCCTACTTTTTTTCCCAAAGAAAATTGAAAAGGAAAAAAGAATGGTAGCCCTAGCCCTTTAAAAATTATCTCTAATTGGGGCCGGGGATTTAGCTCAGTGGTTTCGCCGCCTGCTGCGCAAGCGCAAGGATCCGAGTTCGACCCCCGGTACCAAAAAAAAAAAAAAAAAAAAATTACCTCTAATGGTCACTTTGGTATCAATCACCACATTCTGAGCCCTAATCAAAGCATTTTTGTGACTAAGTTTCATAATAATATGTCATTTTTAATAATTTATTGGTGTGGAATAATTATGCCAGAAAGAAAACTATTTTTTCTCCAAGCTAAAATGAACTGAGTTCCTTTTTTATCCCAGACCTTTTTTGATCATGAAGATACTCAGTTATAACCAATTAAATTTAGATCATTGCTCAAAAATAAACACCTATTTCTAAAATCTGAGTATTTAACCATTCCAATCCCCAAAATACCAGCCATTACCTCTTCCTTAAAGTATTAAAATTACTTTTTAAAAAGGTCTTCATTTTACATCTTTCAGTCTCTTAACTCCCCCCTCCAGTCCCTACAGAGAAAAAAGGAAATCCAATTTAAATGCAGGGATCTTATATTTGATAATGCATAATCAATATAGCCAAGGAACCCTAAGGGACATTTACCTTGAGAAACTGGCTATCAGGTGGCTGACAATTCCCAAACTCAATGGGCTTAAGTATATATTGTGGCCCCTTCTACACTGGAAAGGAGAAGCTCATAAGAAATGCTATGGCACGGCCATGTGTGGAGAACTGATCTCGATGTTGCCTGCATGAGCCTGGAGTATTCACTGAATACTTTCAATCTAGAAATATATCCATCAGGCTGGAAATTTTTCTTGTGTTTCTTCTTTGGACAATTGCCTCCTATTCTTTTTTTTTCTGTTCTCTCTCATTTTGGAACACAGTTTATCAGATATTGGAATTCTCTGATTCTCTAAATTGTCTAATCTTTTCTCTCTGAGCTTATATTTCTATTTTGGTTTTTGGCTGACTTCTTTTAAAAAATAATTCAAGCTGGGGCTACAGCTCACTGGTGGTGCCCTTGCTTAGCATGCATGAGGTCCTGTGTTCAATCCCCTGTATCCAAATAAATAAATAAAACAAACAAACATTTGAACCATCCTACTGACTTTTTTTTCAGTTTCACTGTCACTTTTTTTTATTCTGATGGTGCTCTGGTTGTCTATTTTTCACAGCATCCTTGTTTTAGGAGGCAGTATCGTCTTATGCAGTATCTTCTAATTTTGTCTTTTGCTTTTCCAGGTTTCCTTTCTGATCCCTGCTATCTCTATTTTCTTCAGCTTCCTTGCTGCATTACTTATTTTGCTCTCTCTCTTTTCCTACCTGGTGGTTTCCTCAAAGGTCTTGTGATTTTTTTTTTTGGTGCCCATCCATATTAAAGGAAGAAGAAAGTCAAAAGTTGACTAGAAATACTCTTTGTGTTGATGGGGGTTGGTGGTGGCCTGGACAGTTTCACTGGTTGTAAGTAACCAAACTGGCCTTGTATTTGCAGAAATCTTCAGGAGTCAAAGCCTGAGACCTATTCTCTAGTATCATTCAGTTTCTTCAGAGAAAAAAATCACCTCACAATCAAACTTCGAGAAACCCAAGGAGTTCTGTACGAGAACTCTTACTCGAGGCCATCTTTATTTGGCACTTCAACCCTAGCATCTGTAACAGCCGGTACCTCCTAGTCTTGAGCATCTCCACAGTTTTCCAGCTTCACTCACCCTCCTCACCACCAAGGTTCCTTTGGCAAACCTTGGACTAAAGAAGCTGTCTCTGCTCCACTGAGGTCATCAATAGCATCAACCCTCACATTTTGTCTTTCAGAAAGTTGTTGAAATCTTTTTACCGACTATGTCCTTTGCATGGTCTCTTTCCTTGTAGTTACTTCATTGGGGCTCCAGGAGGAAGAGATGGTGAATATACAGAGCCCATCCACCAGGCCCCATGACCATGCCCTCACACTGGTGGAATCCTCTCAGGAAAAAAAAGTCTAATTCTCTACACCCTCCTTAACGATGTGAAAACCCTAGTAGAAGCTCCCTTTTCTCACCTCCAGTGTTAAGAGGGTGAGGCTAGTGTGGATGCAGGAGATGATTCCAATTCTACTGTAGGAATCCAGCTAGACTCAGACTAGGTAGGTGGCCGATATGAAGAGAAGCAGGGGGAATCAAGAACTGGTTTAGAAGAGACAGCGAGGAAGAGTGAGGAACCAACGGGCCGGGGGCTCTAAGGTCTGTGCAACTGCACACAAGTAGCGCCAATCACTGAAGCAGGATAACAAATACAAACAGACTTATGGAGGAAGATCAAAAGTTTAGACATGTTGACTTTGAAGCATCTTTAAGAAATCCAAGAGGAGATGCCACATAGGCAGTGGATATGTAGGTAGAATTTGGAGGCAGAGAAGAGATCTAAGCCAGAAATACAAATTCTGGATTGCTTCTGGGTAGTTGCAAAGGAACATGAGACTGACTAGGGGAGGAGTAATGAGAGAAAAGATGCCAGTAATGTATTTACAGACAGCAGTAGGAAGATGCTCCTCCCTTCGAAGCCATAGGAAACTGCCATTTTGTAGACCTACTGTACCTGGTTGAATGTGACTCCTAGAAATTCATGTGTTGGAAACATAATCCCCATGCAACAGTGTTGGGAGACGGGGCCTACTGGGAGATGGTTAGGTCCCATTAACTCATGGATTAAAGCCTTTATCAAGAGTGCCCACAGGATGGCTTCCCGCTCTTGCACTCTGTTGCCTTTCACCATGTGAGGAAACAGCAAGAAGGCTCTTGCCATACGCCAGCACCTTGATCTTAGACTTTCAGCCTCCAAATTTGTAGGAAATAATTTTATCTTCTTTATCAAGTAGCTAGACTGTGGTACAAATTTTCTTTGAGCAGTATAAAACACTCTAAGACCATCTGAAATTTCTATAATGTTCAATCTAACAGAAAGGACAGCCAGAGAGGGTAAACTCAGGAGGGTGCCATGCAGCAAAGGTCAAAAAATGTAAAGAGGTGATCATCACTGATGTTAATAAATGATTCTGATAAGTCAAGGAGGATAGCTGAAAAACATCCAAAGAGTTTGGACAGTGCTCTCTGGTTAATAAGAATTATTCTGGCAGAAAGATAGAGCTGGAAGTCAGTTGAAGATGAGAAAGGTGATAAAATGCACACTTTATCAAAACCTAGCAAATTTTCAAAGATCAACCAAGATTACATACTTGAAAAGATTACAGTAGTGCCTGGCTTATTTAAAAGGATTCAAGCCATTGTGGAAATCAGTATGGAGATACCTCAAAGAACTAGGACTGGAAGTCCCATTTGACCCAGCTATTCCCCTGCTGGGTATTTTCCCCAAAGAATTAAAAGAATCATACCACAGTGATATACGTGTACTCATGTTCGTAGCAGCACAATTTGTAATAGCTAAAACTTGGAAGCAGCCCAATTGCCCATCAACTGGAGACTGGATAAAGAAAATGTGGGGTTTTTAAAATAAAATGGAGTACTACTCAGCCATAAAAAGTGAGAAATTAGAGACACTTATAGCTAAATGGATGCACATTGAGGCGATACTCTTAAGTGAAATAAATAGGACACACATGTGTAAATACCAAATAGTTACTCTAGTGTGAGAAACTGAAAGTGTAAATAAGGACTAAAAGGTATAATAGATAATGTGAACTAGGAAGAAAAGGGGCAAAGGGGAAGGAAGTGGGAGAGCTAGGGGAAAGGAAAGAAGGGAATGGGATTAATATGAGAAAATGAAACAATGGAAACAAAGTCTTTGTAAATAGGGAGGGATGAAGGGGTGGAAGGGAGGGCAGGGGAAGGGGGAAAAATAAGAACCAAGAGAGATTGTGTAAAGGTGCAAATTTCCAATGATGACTGTCATTATATTGTACACCTAAAATGTACCAATAAAATTCATTTAAAAAATAAATAAAAAAGAGGTACATGTCAAGCCAGCATGAGAAAACCAGTCAAATAATAGTTTTCTTAAAAACATATGTGATATATGTTATATGTGTCACCACACTTAGGGATGTTCAGTCACCAAACAGTTAAAACAATGTCACACACTAAAATTACAGGCTAGACATTATAAACTCCCAAGGTACATTTATAGGCCAATATATATGTTCTCTTTAAAAAAAAAGAATTCAATAAATCGGTTAAATGGTTAAATGTTAACATTTAACATTTAAATTTAAGTGTTTAAATTATTAACATTATTGGTAGCTTTAAACAGCATTTAATAGTGCTTTGCACTCAGTTGATAATAAATATTTAGGATGTGATGATAACTTTAAGTAGGAACAAAGGCATGGTAAGTCATTCCACATAATCTGCAATTAAAATTAGCTATAAATTTTTGGTGAACCGAATGCCCTATATTCCCTTCATAAAAATATAAGTTAATCTAAATATGTTTCCATGCTCTTTATTCTCTCATGCTATGAATTAAGAAAACTTCGTCTTTCGAATGTCATTAGATTATGTTATGATGAAGTTACTCTCCTCAAAAAAACAAAACAAAACCCTACAAATCTAGGCTAAGAGGGAAGCTGGTACAGTTTGTGACACATTGTTATGAAACTGAATGAGGAAAAGTATGAGAACCTGCAGCACCTGAGAGCACGGCTGATCTCAGGATCAGGCCCTTCCCTGGCTGTGTTCAATGAAGGGATGAGGTCTTCTGACATAACACAGAAAGCATACTGACCACAGGCTTCCCGTGCCTCTAGTTTATACTTACCGTAAGTGCTGCTTCTCTTATTAATAGGTGAAATTTTAGTTTGAAGGACCAAATAGCAGGCAACATGTGGGACAGAAAGGAAAGAGCACCTTAGGAAACCAAAACAGGGGTCACAGTCCCTGCAGGGGCTTTCATCTACTTCCTTCCAAACAAAAAGCAACCTTAGAGCCAGGTGTGGTGGTGCACACCTGTAATCCCAGCACTCTGAGAGGCTGATGCAGGAGGAGAGCAAGTTTGAGCTCAGCCTGGACAACTTGGAAAGTTAGCAAGAGTCTGCTTCAAAATAATACTTTTTAAAAAGGGCTAGGGATGTAGCTCAGTGCAAAGGCACTGGGTTCAATCCCCAGCACTGAAAAAAACAATCAACCTAGGACAATTTACACTTTTTGCTTTAACTGCAATGTCCTTTACCCATTTTCTCTATCAGGTACACCTCCCTCAATCCCCAGTATCATCCCTAACACACACACACACACACACACACACACACACACACACACACACACACACATCCTATAAGGCCCATTATCGACATGAATTCCATTGTGAGTCCCCCAAAATAAGACTTTTGCCCTTCCTCTGAGTTTGTACCACTCTTCATTCATAATTGAAGGTTAGTCCCCTGATACACAGGACTGTAATGATGTGTTTCCCTGTCTTTTCCCACCTCAATCTCCCAACTGGGCTATGTCCATGGCAAAACCAGATCTGGGGATACACTGTACTTTCTTTTATTCAGAACACCTTACATACAATTGATAACAGATTTCTGTTGAGCTGATGGTATTATATTTCTAACAAATGTAGCCATCAGATTTAACACAGCAAATTAGGAGAGGGCCAATTATTACTTTTCTATTGCTACTGTAAAATACCACAATTTACTGGCTTAAAATAATATAAATGTATTGTCTTTAGGTTAAGAAAGTCAGAAGTCTAAAGTGAGTCTTCAGGGCTGCATTCCTTCTGGAGGCTCTAGGGGAGAATCCAGCCACCTTCTGGAGACTGCCTGCATTCCTTGGCTCCTGGTCCCTTCTCTCATCCTCAAATCCAACAGCACAGCATCTCCAAATTTCTCTCTCTGTTTTGGTCATCAGATTGTTTCTGTGTCTCTGACCCTGCTGTCTTGCTCTTTTAAATTTCCTGTAATTAATTGGACTCTCCGGGACAATCTCCTCTTCTTAAGATTTCTAATCACACAAAATATAAATAGCTTATATTTGTGGAGATGGGAAGGGGATCTGGGAATGGAAGGAGAGGGCAGTGAAGGGAGGGGAAGAAAAAATTATTAAGATGTGATATGTACATGTACCAGTTCCCAAAGATAAATTTAATTATTATGTATCACAAACATATATCAATAAAAAAGAGAAGTGAAAATTTTAAAAAATTCTTAATCACAACTGCAAATCAGGGTGTATTTGGTTTAAGAAGGAGGCAATGACAGATAACAAAATATTTCAATTAAGTGGTTATTAATTTGAAAGGTAAGACTTAGGCTTAGAAGGAGAAGATTAAATTACCTGGAAATTTTACTTATATGGAAAACCACATTCTCTGAGGCCAAATGACATTTACTGTTTATCAGAGAGATTTATTTCTGCCAAATATACCTGAACTTATATAACCAAATAAATGTTAACTCTAAAAGCAATCATCTTTGGAATACAATAAACTCCAGTGAAATATTCCTTGGTGGTTTGAGTGATCTTCCTTTTGAAAGGTATTTTAAAGCCAGTATATAAGCACATCAATATCAGTCTCATTACTTTGTAACAGCACTTCATTTTTTACCTGGAAGAGCAATAAGATGAGTTTACCACGATAAACAATCAAGTGACTTGGTTCCAAGTGACTTTTACCAATTAATAAAGAAAAGCAAGTATTATCTACCCTACTAGTAATCAAAAGAGTGAGCTACAAAATCTAGGTGCAATTCTAAAAGAGAAGCACCAAAGAGTGGGAATAACCACTGAAATAAGAGGTCGGCCATCCCAAGCAACTTCTTCCCTCTTAGAACAGAACCATGCTCTTTGGATGTGTAAGTTATAAGGTACTGTTTCATATGACTCTGGTTCTAATTAGTTGATCCCTCTTGTATGTGTTATTCATCAAATGTCATTCATATTTAGAGAAATTTAAATGCAGGCAAGTTAAATTAGGCATGTCTACTTATATTAGTGCCTATTGGTATGTGCATTACAAAGCTCCCATTTGTACTAATGCTGACATTACAAGCCTAATATTTGTGGATATCAAGCCCAGAAGATGTGTATTTCTTCCTCATTCCTTCCAAGGTTGCTCGGGGCTTAATTTCATAAGCTTCAAGTTCCCACCCTATAGATCAGGGAACTCACATGATCTACTGTGACAAAGGGATGTATTTCACAATCACATACACATGGTTTCACAAACACACACTCGCCCCACATGGGCTGTCCAGAATCGCTACACAAATCTCCTTTCCTCCCAGCTGTATATATTCCAAGTTTCTGACAACCAACCCCCATTAGCAACTTCATAGGTAAAGCTGGGCTCTGTCACTTGGCCTTGAAATATGGCACCCTTGGTGGTCACTAAAGCCCCATTCATAGCCATGACATCATTGTTCCCATAGAAACAACATCACTATATTTTCAAAGGGGGAGAAACTAGGAGGAATTCTGAGAAGATAAAACACAAACAACTGAACTGGAATAAATAAGCTGTTAGTGAATATTTGTGGGGTTTTTTGAAAGGTGCTTAGTTTCTTGGAAGAAAAAGTGTAGATTCTTAAAATTACAAATAATTGATACTTGCAACTAGAAAATATAACTGCTAGATTTTTTTCTGTAATGTAACACAATATCCTATGCAAGCCAGATTTTAAACACGTAAACTTCTTAAAATAAAAACTTCAACTTGACAACGTACACAATTATGTTTTAATGCTTTTAAAAAACTTAAACTCCTCACAGCTTTTTACTTTATGTATTTATACTTGTTGAACTTAATATAACTGAAAATTTATTTTAATGACCTTTTAGCAGTTCAAGTAAGAAAAATAATTTCATATACAGTTAAATTTCACAAGAAAAAAATAAGAACCAAGTCACAATTATGTAAATACAGAATAATGGAACTATATTTATAAAATTCCACACAAAGAATGGCAAGTTAAACTGTTACTGTATATAAAATTTGAACAAAACATTTTCAAAAGTAATCCTAAAACTGAAAAATTCATGGGAAAGAAAGTCACACATTAGATTATCCATTCAAGAATCAGAAGCTCTGCATTGTTAGAAATGGATCACTGTGCTTATAGAGAGAAAACAGTATATATTTTATAGTGTTTATAATTAATAGTATGATTTACAGCTCTAGAAACATCTTAGGAATGCCTTTATGACATGCGACAGTCTTTCAAAAGAGTGGAAATGTTGCTCAAATCAGTCACTCGAAAGTAATGTAACTCAGAAAAGACCAGAGTGCAGCTGGGCTGTGACCGCAGAGAGAACACTCATATACAAACACACAGCTCCCCGTCCACGTGATGGGAACCACTCCAGACAACCTCATCAGAGATCTCTGTTTCTATTCAGCATCTAGATTAAGGGAGCTGCTTAAAGGAGGAGGTGTCCTCTCTGCAATTTAGAGGAAAAAGAGCGACATCTATGGTAGTAAAGATGCAACAGGATAGGACAGGGGAGCTGAGCCTCACCATGAAGTTCAGAGGCTGATGGAAAGGGTCCAGTATTAGGCAGAGTTCTCATATTTACACATAAAATTAACCACCACAGATTCTAATGGAACCATCCAGACATCATCCTAGATACACTTTGAATCCCCAAAAGAGCTCCAACCAACCCCAAGATTATTCCTTTATTAATGACTTTATATCAAATCCACTAGATTTATACAGTATAAGCACTTAAACCCAGTATTTAATGATGACAAATCCTAAAAAGACCCACTCACTTATCTCCGTGACAGACTGGTTTGTGAGCCCCTCATCCTTTCGGAGAACTCACATGGAAGAAGGGAACAAAGCAAAGAAATAAAGGTGGCACAAAATGAACATCAGCTGTCAACATCACCCAATCCTACGGCACTACTGACAAATGATCTCCACTGTACACTTCTAGGGCTTGCCCACAGGGAGACACAAACATATGGAACTGGAAGTTGGGCCAGAGGTGATGAGACCACAAAAGATCACTTAAGTATCAACATGGGACAGAGAGAAGTAGTAGTGGATTCCACCGGAAGAAAAAGATTACAGATCAGATGGGTGGGTGCTGCGGCACATTTGCCTTCTACCCAGCTAGACTGTTCTTAAATGACCTCTCCCACCTAACCCCACTTATATTCTTGGTGTGGTACACACGGGGTAAAGGGGCACTGCTGATAAGCAGAACATACAAAAACTTATTAAGGCATGGTTCCTGTTCTCACGGAGCTCACAGACCTTCCATTGTTATAAACACTATGTGATAAAGTAAGGAAGACTTGGGGCTTGCCAGGCAAAGGAGGAAGGAGGAAAATGTGAGGACTAGGGGGAAGTGGGCAGCGAGAACAAGCACAAAAAGCTAGATATCCACACAGTGTTAAGCAAATGCCAGGGAAAAGGCGCCCATGGGTGTGGTTTGAAATAAGGCTCAAACATTGGTCAGGGAACGGTCCATGGCCAATTTTTTAAAAGAATCAAAACAAGTTAATAATTCTGATACACTTGGTTAAGGGAGTTGCTCAAAGGAGGAAATGTTTTCACTGAAATTTGGATGAAAAAGAGAGATGTCTATGATAGTAAAGAAAATGTAAAGATATGAGGGCTAAGTCCAGTTCAGCAACCTCAAGCTACACTTACGGCAATCTACAACATTAAGATGAGGCCATTTAGGCCTCAAGATGCTACATACACAGTTCAGGGCCACCTTCCCATCCACCCACCACCTCCATAGATGAGGTTTCCTTTGATGGTTCTTGTACACATGCCAGTTTGAGCCTGGCTCTTACTCTGCATGAGCCGCTGCCAGAAGCACTCAGAAAAAGTGATATACGGACATGAACAGAGAAGACCACTGGCTTCTACTGTCCTCGCAATGTGCCAGCTCCCTGGCCTTGGTCAGGCTCCAGCCAAAGCTCCCTCTAACTGCTGTACCCCTCTAACTAGAAGGTTCTGCTGCACTTGTCTTGAGTGTAAAGCCTGAATATGGTTGGCTGTGTAATAAGCTAAATCTATATTATTTTGGGTGCCCACATGCCCTTTCTGTGTTTTTATTTCCTTCCAGTGTGTTTTTTTCACCTCTTAGTCCTATTCCTTGAACTAATTCTTGAGATAGGGCTGAACAAAAGTCAGTTTCACCTAAGAATAACTTGGTGACAAATAGGGATGCCTTATAAGTGACAGGTCCTAGCAAGTGATAAGTGCCTGAAGGATCTGAGTTCATTTAAAGGAAGTAATTTCTTTGTGAGAGGCACGTGCACAAGCTGCTCTAAATATATGGTTCTAGGTGACAGAGTCAAAAAATCTCAAAGTCCCTAGCATTCCAAGACTCAGACGAAACAGATATCAAGCCTTCAAGAGAAATGATTTTTACATTAACTACTCTGTTCTTAAGAGATAGGAGACCCCATTAACATGTCATAACCATGCTGTACATGAATGTCTCATGCCACCTGCTGGGACAGTCATGCATGTATCACAATGGTTCAAGCTGGCAGGAATTCATGTAAGAAGTCACACATTTGTGTGTGCATGTGCACAACTGTGTGTGTGTCTATGAGTGAAGGAATATTGTGCGTGTGTGTGTGTTTAAGAGAGGAAGACAAAAAGCAAACAAGATGAGGAGGGGGAGGAAATGTGGCCAAGAAAAGTGAGTGATATTGGCATCCAAGGATGGTCGATTTACACAGGTAGGTCAGAAAGAAAACAAATAATATCCACAATGGGTGTGGATTTTGGCCAACAACTGAAAATCCCAAGGTCTCTTTAAGCATCAAAATCAACATACAAAAATCAATAGTACCCCTTTACACCAACAATGAGCTCACGGAGAAAGAAATTAGGAAAAAATTCCTCTTGCAATATCTTCAAAACAAAATACTAAGGAAGTGAAAGGCACTTATAATGAAAATTATAGAACTCTGAAGAAAGAAATTGAAGAGGGGATTAGAAGAAACATAACCCGTATTCTTGGATCTGCTAAATTAATAGTTATAATGTTCATATAATCCAAAGCAATTGATAGACTTAATGTCATCCCTTTTAAAATATCAACATTATTTACAGAACTAGAAAAACACAATCCTAAAATTAATATTAACCATAAGAGACCTAAAATAGCAAAGCAATCCTGAGCAAAACAAGCAAAGCTGGAGATATCACAATACAGTACCAGATTTTAAATTATATTACAAAGCTATAGTAACAAAAACAATAGTGCTAGCACAAGAACAGACATGCAGGCCAATGGAATTAAAAGAAGACAATCCCATGCATCTACAGCCATCTGATTCTTTACAAAGGGGCCAAAAGCATACACTAGAGAAAAGCCCCTTAAATAAATACTGCTGGGAAAACTGGTTATTCACAGGCAGAAGACTGAAATTAGTCCATATATCTTGCCTTATACTAAAGTCAAATCAAAATAGATCAAATACTCAGATATAAAAACAGAAACATTGCAACTGCTGGGCCATACATATAGGAAACACTTGAAATCATAGGCACAAAGACTTGCTGAACAGAATTTCAATAGTACAAGTAATATTATCATGAATCAACAAATGGGACTACCTCAAATTAAAATGCTTCTGCACACCACAGAAATCAGTCAACAGAGTGAAGAGGCAGCCTATAGAGTGGGAGAAATTTTTTTCTAGCTACTCCTCTGACAAAGGACGAATATCTAGAATGTATAAAAAAAACTTTCAAAAAGTAACCCAATCAAAAAATAGGCAAATAAATTGAATAGATATTTGTCAAAAGAAGTAAAATGGCCAACGGGAAAAAATTCAACATTTTTAGCCATTAAGAAAATGCAAATGAAAACAACTCTGAGGTCCTATCTCATCCTAGTCAGAATGGCTATCATCAAGAGCATAAAAAGCAACAAGTGCTTGTAAGAATGTAGGGGGAAAAGAATCTTTCTACATTGTTGGTGGGAACATAAATTAGTACAACCACTATAGAAATCAGTATGGAGATTCCTCAAAAATCTAAAACTAGAAAGTCCATTTGACTCAGCTATACCTTTTCTAGGGATATTCCCCCCAAAATTAAAGATACCATATTACAGTGATACATGCATGCCCATGTTTATAGCAACACAATTCACAATAGCTAAGCTCTGGAAATAGCCTAGGTATCCATAAACAGATAAATTAATAAGGAAAAGGTGGTGTCTATGCATGATGCAATATTATTTAGCCATAAAGAATGAAATCATGTCATCTGTAGGAAAACATAGAATAGATAAAACTTGAAACTATAATGCTAAATGAAATAAGTCTGTTGCAGAAAGTTAAACATGTTATGGTTTCTCTTCTATGAGAAGCCCAAAATATAAATAAATAGATAAATAAACTAGAGATGATAGAAAATAAGGAGACAGATTTTTTTGAGATATAGAAAGGGATCAAAAGAAATATAGGTATTTTATATGCTTGTACAAATTCTCCAAAATGAACATTACTATGTGTCACAAATATATACTAGCCAAAGAAAAAAGCCCCAACGACTCACAAGAGAGTTAGAATGTTACACAGACCTTGTAAAAGGAGAGTAAAGCCCACTAGAAGATTAAGGTCAGCTCAGAAGCTAAGGCAAAAAAGCAAAACAAAACAAAACACAGCGGTAGGAATGTTTACCAACACATCAGATGGCAGGAGAGCAAAAGCATCCCCCAGACACTCTGCCGCACGTCAGATATAGTCACATGGGCTGAACTACATGTACAGTTGATAGTTTATCCCCTGCCCCTTCACCTCTACTCCAATTTACCAAGTTCTTATTTATCTCATTCTTCTCCATAATGTCTGGATCTGCTTGCTCACACAAAAAATAATTGCTGACATAGTTTTTTTCCCCAACATTTCTCTTGTGCATGCAGAGAGCTTACAATGCTCCAGAAGTAATTCTCCAAAGGATCTACTTCACCTTGCTTATTGCAAGCCACTGACTACAGCTCTTGCCTTGGCTGGGACTCCTTTCCTAATCACCACCCTATACACAGTGTGGAAAGTTAAGAGAAAGGAAATTAGAGTGTGTGGATACCACAGAGCAATCTATTATCTGTCCTGTAAAAACAAATCTTCATCAGCAAATAACCAGCATCTGAAATTCCTCCTCTGAGCCAGCCACCCAAATCTTTTGGCATGACACAGTAGAAGGAGCCACAGGACAAAGAAAAACTAACTGGGATAGAGTCTGGGATGTTGACTTCTGTTTGGCCAGGCCAGGTGGAACAGGCAAGTACGGGAAACATGCAGACCCTAGATCCACTGCCATCAAAGGCTCTGGAGCAGGGAACACCAATCTATAATACAAACTCTGGAAGCCACTTCAAAACATAATGTTCTTTAAGGTCATCTTTGAACCCCTGTACTTTAGAACAGCCTGTAAAATGTTAATTAATCCTCCTGATTCCACAAGCCCATGGGAGATGTAAATGGGTTAACTGATTATTCTATTGGTATTATTCCTGGAGCTCTAACAGGTTTTTAAAGGCCTTTTTGAAGAAAAGAATTTGACAGCATCACATAGTATCCAAAATGAAATGAATCACTAAGAGCCTCTACAGAGAGGTAGTGGGACAGAGGGAAGAAAACAGGTTTGGAGAAAGATCTGTATCCAAATTCCAGATCAGGCATCTGTGTGAGCCCCAGGCAGTTACTTAAGTCATCTAAGCTTCATTGTCTCTGCAAATGACGATAATATCACCCACACTATAGACCAGTGGTGATGAATCTATGGCACATGTGTCGCAGTGGGCTATTTCTCATCATTGTAAGCTCTAAAAAGTTTGCCATCACTGCCATGGACTGTTGGCAGTGCCCTGCTCTGTTTCTGGTTTACAGTGATCTAGTTATAGCATAATTTGTAGTACTTATTAGACTACAGTACACTATAAAGTACCATAGTAGTTTCCAATTTAGCGCAATCTATCCTCATGTCCCTGCTGTTTTGTACCACTCAATAGGCCCATCCTCTCATGAGTCTCAAGACCTTATATTCCTTACTGTGCCGCTTACTGGTCAGCCAGGTGGTGGGGGGCGGGGGTAGCTTGCCAGCTGTCCTCTGACGCCCAAGTCGCTCATGTGCTGTCTTCATCTAGGAGGTCCACTGCTTTGGCCTTGAAATATATGTTTTCATTTCTGTCCAGCAGGTACCTCATATCCACTATTCCCTCTTCCTATATAATCATCTCCCTGTAGCCCACTTCAAAGCCATTATTCCCTGCTGGGAAGGTCAGCCACACAGGACAGTGGTAGCATTCACATCTGCCCACTCACACACATGATGGCTTGTGTCATTCCAAGCCAGTGGCAAATTGCCACGCTATTTCCAGTTATCAGAAACTCTAACCCGATGGCCTGTGTTCTTTGAAGAAATAAACTTCAGCTCCCAATATAAGAATGAGAACATGGATTCCCAACTACTAACTATACACTTAAGAGGAGCTTCATTCACAAACATTTACTCAGAACCTGCACTTGCCAAAACTTCTGTTTGGCCAGGCCAAGCCAAAACTTGTGAGATGCTGAGATGAGGCAGAGGGTTAAACATTTAGAGACAATTACACAAATATTTCATCTGTCATCAGAAGCTCTTATTAGAATAAAAACATGGTTTTTACCATACAGTTTATAGATGGGAAAGCCAAGTTGCCCCAACTCACACAGCTCCAGACTCCAGGAATGCAGCCTTCTTGATTCCTCTTTCACCACTCTGTAGGAGCAGACACTGTCTCTGAGAACAGTAACCATCAATCCCTTGGTACAGGGTGTGAGTGTTTATTTTCTGAATTCATACATTAAAAGAGATAAATCTTCAGTTAAACTTCTCATCTGGGTCAGCAAAAATACTTACAAAAGAACAAAACTGAATTGGAAAGTGAAAATTAACAGATACTTAAAAGAAAAAAAAAAAGCCCACAAGATTAGTCTGCTCATAGGAAAACTCTAAGCTTATAATGAGATTTTATACCCACAAAGGTGGTAGCATTTCCTCAAATCTCTGCATCAAAGTCAAGGAGAAAATAGTGGTAGCTGGGGGAATCCAGGGTTACGGGAAACTCTTAAACATTCACTTATGTAGTTGACAGAATGAGACAGGGTCATCCTGTTGATTCTGGCTCTCTAAGGTGAAAAATAGCCTCCTCTCCCATCTTTTAATGTTTTCTCTCTGGTAGTCCATAGTGATGCTAGGGTCATGTCAATATTCTCCCACATCTTCCAGTCATCAGTACTGGCTGGATCCCTTAGCTTTACTGATGAGGAATGGACCTTGTTAATTTGAGAGCTGAAACAGTATTTGTTGATGACCAATTAAGTGCCAGGCTTGTACCAAGAGCTATGAAACGACACTGTCTTACGGAACTTTCTGGCACAGTGGAAACATTCTATACTATGCTGTCCAATCCCATAGCTGCTGGCTACACAAGCTACCACTGAGCACTTAAAATGCAGCTAGTACAATCAAGGACCTAGATTTATTTTAATTAAGCTTAAATTGCCTCATGTGGCTGTGGCGGTTACATAAACTACGTGGCTATGTGGAATACCAAGATATGAGAAAATATGGTCACTGCATGTTTTAGTCATGTTCTCATTGCTGAAATAAAATATGCCCACAACTTGTTGGTGTTTTTTTTTTTGAGACAGGGTCTCACTATGTAGTTCAGGCTGGTGTTGAATTCACTATGTAGCCCAGGCTGACCTTGAACTCGTGGTGATCCTCCTGCCTCAGCCTCCTGAGTGCTGGGATTACAGGTGTGTGCCACCACACCTGGCTTCATACCCACAATTTAAAAGGAAAGATTTATTTGGCTCTGAGTTTTAGATGGTTACAGCCAATGGTAAGCCAGCTCCAGGGCTGAAATGGCATGGCAGAGGAAATGGCATGGCATGGCATGGCATGGTGTCCAGAGAGCAGAGAGAAAAGGGAGAAGTCTAGGAGGGAGATTGTTTTGTTTTGTTTTTGGTACTAGGGATCGAACTCAGGACCTTGCGCTTGTAAGGCAGGCAGTAGAACCACTGAGCTAAATCCCTGGCCCAGGGTCTTCATGTTTTATCTGGAGGAACAAGACAAGGAGGACACATGAAAGGTAATTAGGTAAAGATGTCAAGTGAATGACATGGGCAACAAGGTCTGCGGGAATTAAAGACTCCAGGAAAGATGTTACAAACAGCAAGACATGACTGACAGGCCCTAGTAGGGAAGCAGAATTGCCTATGCCAGAGATGGCTGGTACTATCTAGTGTGATTCGGACTGTGTTCACACAGCTCCTCAGCCACATGAATTAGCTGAGTTAATGCAAATTCTCTTAGAGATAAACTGCTTATTTTTGTGGCCAGTAGGGATACTACCAAAAAAAAAAAAAAGGCCCAATAAAGAAGGCATTTCAGGTGACATCCAAAATCTCTCTTCGTTCCTGGCAACATAGCAGGCAAAATGGTTCCAGTGGGGAATCACAGAGTTTGTCTGAAGCAAGTAATCCCAAGAGGAAGAAGTGGGCAAAGCTTGGGACATTTGGCAAGTTGAAGCAGGAAAGCAAAAAAAAAATCAGCTTTTGGGTAACACAGATTCAAGAAAGTCTTCGGCTCATAATGGTATTCGCGTGAGGACAAAAGGGAGAGAGAGATTCAAGTTATAAGAAGGATGGACTTGGTTTTGGGCAGAGTTGCCCAAGATTCACTTTATACCACCTTTGCATGCCAAAGGGAATTGGCTGCACTTGAACTCTTAGTGCTTAGAAAACATGACAAATATGGACATCCTCTGAATCACCATCAGGACTGTGTGCACAGCAGCTATCTTGGCTCTCGCATGAGGTGGTCTCATGTCATCCAGCTGCATTTTACCCTGTCTACCTCTCTTATTCCTAATGATGGTGGCTGAGCTTCCTGGCTTCCTCAAAGAGATAACACTGCTCTCCTTGCCCCTCTACTGTGAGGAGAAAAGCATGAGAATCTGAAGACCTCAGACTATGAATATAATAGATCTGCCTGATGTGTGCTATGGTTGCTTTGCTCCTAAATATTGGCCATGAAGATCTCTATCTCAAGGCCTACACTACACTCGGGGATATTCTTTTATAATCTATCTCCATCTTTTTTAGTAAGATAAAAGGATCGTCAAAACTCAGTGTTTAGAGTCCTGGACTCAAAAGTTAACATTCCTAGGGAAGCTAACTTCAAAGATTAATTAGTACTTTGGAGGAGAATTTTCATATAAACAGAAAATACTTAGAACTGTCCTACTGGGCTAATGGACAATAGGTCTGATCCTGAAATCTGGGCAGACCCTCTTTAGGAAACAGCATTTGCAACAGAAGACAGAGCACTTCCTTGGCTACCCAAACTAAAAGTGACTCTGGGTCATGATCTGGTCATCACCATGAGGTAAGAGATGCGGCACCGAATTTAACTGCCCAAGTCTTCGATTCACATCTCACAACTGTCATACTGTGATTTAACAGTTTGTGTGACCATGGGAAAGGCTCTTCACTCCTCAAAGCCTTTGCTTCCTCATCTATAAAAGGCCCTATTGACTACTCAGCCACTACTTGTTCACGGAAGATATCTCCAAAGGATCGAATATATCCACCTGTCCTGCACACTAATACCATGGACCCTCTCCTTAGAAAAGATCTTAGATCCTGGTTGAATGTTTGTACTTATGTGTGATTATCTGATTGGCATTTATTTTCTTATCTGTAAACTTCATTACAGCAGGGACTAGGTCTATTTTTTTTCTCACTATTATATCCCAAATTCCAACACGTTATGCAGCACATAGTAAGTTTTAAATTAACTTGTGTTGAATAATTGAGTAAGTGATTAATTGAGCTCCTGTATATGAAAATGATCTGCAAAACATGAAGCACAATAGACATGTCTGTGATTGTTATTTGGTGTAGACAATGACAAGAGAACTAATCCTCTTAGCTGCTGGAAACCATTCTGCTTTCATTAAAGTAACAAAACTGCTGCATTTGAAGGACACCAAAAGGAAAGGAACTCTTACAAGCTGCCCCACAGTGCCCTATTTTAGGATTCTCTTCGTGACCATGTCAAAATACCCTGCTCATCTGTGTCTAGATAGAGTATTGCTTTATTCTGATCCATAGATGGTCACTGCAGGAGCCTGGTTGAGTCATAAGGGGATTTAAAAGAGTGAGATGTCTGTTGGCTAAATCTGCAGGGCACCTGGTGTTGGACCAGGAAATATGCATTCCAGCATGGGTAGGCCAAGAAAAGCACTTGGGGTCCCACCATCCCCCACCTTTGGTTCAATCCAACTCTATATCCAAAGTTTCATGGGCATTAGGAGCCAAAGGAAACTGCACTGGCCAAAGTCCGGGAGAGCTTGCTCCCCCATGCTGATCCATTCAAGGGAACAAAGCCCTTCGAAGTTGCACTGAGCTGATCTGGTGATGGAAGGCCTTTATGCAGGTTTCCAAGGAGATGACTCAGATGCTGTTGCCATAGAAACTGTTGCTATCATCTATTGTCCATCACCCCTTGACAGTAAGGAAAGGAGGGGGGACTGTGGTTTCATGGGGAAGGAAATAAGAAGAGTTGGATTTAAGTCAAGATGAAAAAACTATATTGAAGTGGGTGCCTGAAGACTTCAATGGTATATATAACAAAATGTCTGATCTCCAACGGAAATGAATTAGGGCCATAAGTGTTTATGGTTTGTTATCTGTGTTGGTGAAGTTGAGGTGAATAAAGCAGCATATATGAATACTCTCCAGCTATCTGTTACACCCTGTCAACTAAAATGTCTAGAGGGAACACTCTGGTGTGAGGCTCTTCACCATGGTCCAGACCATGACTTCTGAAGCTGCAGGAAAATAAGGAGACTGAGGAATGCCAAGGTATTCTTCCCCGCTGAAAAATTTCTTCAAGTGAAGAAGCACATTAGAAGCCTCCCTGACTTTTGCCACTACCATTGAAGTGTTGCACTTTTTAAATCTAATGCAAGATTATAGGTAAATCAGAAAAGCTCCTGAAATAATAGACACATCGAAAAGAATATGGATAATGGAAGATATGCTGGACTTGACATCAAATCAGAAGACCAGAATTTGAAGGTTAGTTTCAGTACTTATTTGTATGACCGTGAGCACTTTATTTGCCCAAGTCTCAACTATCTCTTCTATTACATAAGGTGAGTTATTTCCAGTCTACTCCATATGGTATAAACCCTTATCAAGAAATTATGCTTTACTTGTCAAAACACCACACCTAAAATGCCATATCCAGATCAAAAAAAGTCTTTTGATTTTAATTAGTCCAGGAAGAACCACCTGGAGTGGCTGTATCATCAGGCTTTCTATGTAAAGAGTAGTTCACCAACGACTGTGATATTAAAATTGTGGAAGAAGCCTGGCATGGTGGTATTCACCTGTAATCTCAGCAGTCTGCCAGGTTGAGGCAGGAGAACCTCAACTTTGAGAGCAATCTGAGCAACTCAGCAAGACCATGTCTCAAAATATTTTAAAATCAATTAATTAATTAATTTTTGAAATGGCTGGGGATGTAGCTCACTGTGAAAGTCTTGGGTTCAATGCTGGTGCTACAAAATATAAACAATTAGTGGCAGAAAAGAAATTGAATACATGCTCACGGCCTCTTTCTTATCAAGGCCATCAGAGCATGTATAGGCATCAAGTCTGACAATCAGACAAACTTTTTCCCAAAATAGTCTTGAGAGGTTAAATTTCAATAGGGCTAAGATTTTGAAATTGAAGGAAAGTTTCTTTGGAATAGTACAGGTGGAAAGAAGACACTGCATGAGGGAAACACAAAATGAATCCTCCAAGTTAGTGTCAAATTTTATATATATACAGAATGGGAGTTTCGGAAGCTCTGGAGTCTGGGAACAGAAGAGTAGAAATTATACTACTGCTACCCCACCCTCTTCCCTATCTTTTGCACATCCTTTATAAGGAGGCCATCAATCTGGAAATTCATCTTATGAAACAACCACACACAAGCCACCAGGAGGGATGTGCAGCATGCCGTGTCTGCTCTAGGAAGGGCTTCTCCACTCTGGGCTCTCCAGGAGCCAGACAAAGAAGCCATTCAGGTGCTCCTGGATGGGGCAGTGAAAAGAAAATGCAGTTCCGTCCCTCTGGTTCTATAAAAGTTCCTTATTTATGTTTTTCTTTCAAGTAACACTGCTACGCATTGTCGGGATCCTCTCAGAACAGGAGCATCTATCTGGAGGGATGAGATAGGAGGGATTACAAAAGGCAAAGCAAGCAAATGCCTTTCCAATCACAGGAATGATTGGTGGCCCTGGCTAATCCTACACACCAAGAAGGAAGGACTCAGGAAAATTCAAAATATACTAGGAGTTCTAGCCCTTGTGTACAAGTCCCTCTTGATAGCCGTCAGGAATCCAAAACTAGGCTATGAAAAAAAAGTTGTTGAAGAACAGGAGCTGATACCCTTGTGCCCAAGGAGCTGGACTCCCACTCTTCTGGAGTTTCAAATATAATTCCCACAAAATGATTTCTAGAGCTTCCCAAATCCCTGGTCCCCACAATTTTTCCCGACCTTAAAATGGATGTTGTTTCTTCTCAACAACAGCTTGTCTGCTTCTCTGAGGTAAATCTTTCCACTAAGGAAAAACCCGTTCTGCTTCTTCTCTCCAGATCTGCCCTCAGCACACAGCACAGAAAGGGAGAACCAGTGTGGACTGGACACATCCCCTACCAAGTTTCTCAAAGCAGAAATAAAAAACAGGCTATGAGATCCAGTGAACAACTCCCCCAGGTCACAGAGCCTCACAGGAGCAGGTGTGGGCCATTAAAGCTGTTGTGAACACTCACGTATGCGATATGCCTGGAAACTTAGCAAGACCCTGTATCAAAATTAAAAATAAAAAAGAGCTAGCTGGGGAAGTAGCTCAGTGCAAAGGCCCCCAGTTCAATCCTCAGTATACTAAAAAACAAGACACATGCCTTCTTTTCAATTGGGTAGATACCTAGATGTGGAATGGGTGGATTCTATGGTGGGTGTATGTTTAATATTTTAAAAGATTGCCAAACTTTTCCAGAGGGGCTGTCCCATTCAGCACTGCATGAGTACTCTAATTCTCTCATATCCTCCTTGGCCCTCACTGCAGTATTATTTCTACCACGGTATACTTCTATCAACATATGGTCATCTTATCCCTGTGTACATTAATTTCATTTCCTTGACTACACTAAAATATCTTGGACAGAAAGCAGAGTATTTTTTTTCTAGCCATTCCAGGCACTCATGCCATAACACTCAGCACAAGCTACCACATCTATAGAAGCTGTCTAGAGTGCTTCCTAACAACTTCCACCCACTCTTTACGGAGGCTCTAGCTGGCCCGTGCATTCCAATGGTCACCTCTAGCACAGGATTCATTCTTCTGTACTGTCCCTATGTATGGATTTGCCTTTCTCTTCACTGAACTCTGATATCTTTAAAGACAAAGCTGAACCATGTCTTGTTTTCTGTATCTTCATGCTCAACACATGCCTAAAAAAGATTAAACAAGAATATGGCCTTCAACTGACCCACACCTGTCAAAGGACCCTCAGCTGTCTCATGAGTAGGAAATAGTCATTCCCCCCTCCTGCAAAGCATTTTCTTTCCTTAGTTGCCATTCTTGTCTCTGGGAAGAATTCTATCCACAAGGGGATGTGGCCTGTCATCCTGAGGAGGTCAATAGTGAGCAATGACATCTTTACCCCCAAAATATTCTAATAGTGGTATAAATAAAATGCTTTAAAGGAGCTGGTGATCAGCATTAAGTGTGTTATTTTAAGCCTTTAAGTTTAGGGAAAAAAAAAATCTTCATCCATTATCACCTAACATCATTAAAATAGCCTACCTGGGACTTAGAGGAAACCATTACCAACTCCATTGCCAAAAGGAATACTTTATTTTAATGACATTTCGACACACACAAAAATCAAGCCAGTATTATGGCCTAAACAGATGTTCTCGGTCTGACCCATTTCTCTACCAAACCTGATTAGTTGACAGGATTTTAAAATGTCTCATTCACAAAGCAACATAGAAAAGGTAGCTGCTGACAGACATCTGGGTGGCTTCAGTTTTGCCTATTACAGTGAAAGCTGCTATGAACATTCATGTATGAGTCTTTGTGCAGACATATGCTTCCATTTCTCTTGGGTAAATACCTAAACATGGAATGGTTGGATCATATGGTAGGTGTACGTTTAACATTTATAGAGACTGTCAAACTGTTTCCCAAGGTGGCTATCCCATTCTGCATTTCCACGAACAGTGCAGGAGAATTATAGTCCCCTAACAACATCCTCATCAATACTTAATATGGCCAGTCTTTTAAAATCTTAGTCATTTTACAGTTATATAGTAGTATCTCATTATGGCTTTAATTTGCATTTTCCTTATAACTAATGATTCTTAGCATCTGTCCATGTACTTATTCGTCATCTCTATATCTTTACTGGTGAAGGTGCTGCTCAAATCTTTTGCCCATTTTTAAAATTGGGTTTTTAAGCCACCAGCACTCAAGAGGCTGAGGCAGGAGGATTGCTGTGAGTTGGAGGCCAGCCTGGGCCACATAAGAGAGTTTAAGGCCAGCCTGAACTACATAGTGAGACCTTGTTTTTAATTGAGCTTTGAGAGTCTTTTCTATATTCTAGATTTAAGCCCATTAGATAGAAATGTCCACAGCAACTGTCTCCCTTAAATTAAAAACAAATATCTTACTGGTTTCCTTTTTCCCCATACTACCTTTCACTCTTCTACCACCAAGGTAGCACTGCAATCTAATCATCTTTACAGGGCAATGGGCAGTTATGGTCATCCCATAGGCCCCCATCATGCTGTTTGGTCATATTTGTAAGCAAGCAGGATATCCAGAAGGAATTAACACAAATTCACTTCTACTCAAAAGATGTATGCACTAACTGGAAGCAGGGGGTTTTTTCCCTGTGTAACATCTGGCCATATCCGTAGACATTTTTCTTTGTCACAACTGGACAGGGGAACAGTCGCTACTGGCATCTAGTAGGTAAGGACCAGAGATACTGATAGACAAATGCATAAGTCATCTGCCCATGACAAAAAATTATCTGGAAATTTTGCTTTGAATTGATTTACAAATGCTGTCTTGTAGAAGCCAATATATACCGTAGAAATAATTCTGATCCGAGAGCCAGAGAACCTGAGTTCTTTTCTGACCTCTGTCACTAAGCAGTTATATAAGCCTCAATCAAAGCAATTTCTTAAAGCACCAAACATCTCATCTGCCAAAATATGGGGCCAATCTAAATAATCTCTAAAAATGCTCCTCCAGTATTGAAGAAATGCAATCCTACAACTGTTTATTCAAAACAGTTGAGCTTGGAGCAGTCATAAAAACATCCTTAGGTTCCATACTGAAGTTTTACAAGATAATGACAGGCTGGTTCAAGGGATTTCTCAGAGAGGGTAGAAATCAACTGCTGATCTCCGTGGCTGCCTTGCTCCACAGCCAGTGGGATCCAAGGGCTCCATACACAGATCCACCCCACCAATCAGACACGTTCTCTGTCCTCCATTCCATCCTCAACTTCAATGATATAAACACAGAATCAAGGACAAATTTAACTTTCATAGCACAGCAGGTGAAAACCCTTCCAGGGCCAATTGGCAAGCTGGTCTCCAAGTCAGACGTGAGATTGTGCCAATGATGCAGTGTCTCTGAAAATCCAGAGAGAGCTTCCAATATGAGAAAAGTCACCTCATGGGGGACCCTGGGATTCACCTCAGTGAAACAATGGCTCTTGCTGCAGACGCAAGCAGTACAAGCCCTGAATCCTAATCAAGTCTCTGCCATTCACGCCCCCTTTGGGGGGACAAATAGCCTCCAACAATTCTTACAACAGCTGTTTTGCAGGTTAAATGAGGTTGAAAATTGCTCCTGTGGGTCCCTGCCAGAGAGATCAGACAGCCAACATCTCGGACAGCCCATGGGTAAAGTTCTTTAATTTCAAACTTACTAAAAATTAGAAACATTAATTAAGGAAGAACATTTACCAGGAATGCCCTGCTTCTCAGCAGGAGTCCTAGGAGCTGCCTCTAGATATCCTGGTGGAAGCATCATGACTTCTGCCGTAGTTGATGGGTTAAGAGGAGGCACAAAGCTGGTCCCTGGTGAGGAGGAAGAGATGCTGCTCTTCAAAGCAGACTGATCTGAAAGGAGACTTTCCCCCTCCTCTCTGTGCCTCTTCCCCGAGGTGAGGGCACACAATTAAGCACCACCATCTCCCTTGCTTGTTTTTCTTCTGGGAAGGGAAAGGAAGGCTTCCCACATGCACATCCACAGGAAAGAGATGGCAAAGGTGAGACACAGAGTGTGGAGGTGAATCCCTTGATCTCCCAGGGGAAATGTTCTTTTCCAGGAGTTCATCATCCATTGCCCCTCATGACCACCCCACCGACCTCTCTTGCTTCTCCTCCCTGTCATCCAACCATTGCATGGTGGGACTCTGAGGCACCTGCTCTTCTCTTCCAGCTGCAGCTGACTCCTCTTACCCACTTAGTCCTCGGCCTGACAAAACCCTCACCCCACATGCCTAAACCAAAGTCACTACAGACTTTTGCAAACAGTTTATAACTGTTTATAATCAGGACATCAGGTTTAAAGCAGAGAGCACTATTCATTACCAGCTCAAAGACCGAGAACAGCAGGCTCCATTAGGGACAATCATAACTTCTTGTTTAATCAGGCTCCTGCTTTGCCTGCTGTGTGAATAGGTGTATGTGGATGTGCATGGTGTGTGTGGGGGGGTGCTAAACTCAAAGCAAGATGTAAACTAAATTCCTCTTGATTAAAGAATGCTCACTTCACTTTTTCTCTTTTGCCTGCTCCCATCCTTCCCAGAGCCAATTAGCAATAAAAAGCTGGAAGGTAGCTGGAGGTTTTATGCTCCCCGATGAACTGCAAGACAGGCAATTTCTTCTCTCATAATTTCAGTCCTTTCTCCACTGGCTCCCCTGAGTTGCTGCTCCCCTCATTCTTGGGGGCTGATGATTACAGCTACTATTTCCTTATAACAAATGATATCTGTAATCTGGCCACAATTTTATTGTGTTCCCACTTTTGTGGGTCAGAAATGTGGAGAGGCTCAGCCAGGCAGCACATGCTGGGAGCTGTCATGCAGTCACAGTGAGGCGCTGGCCAGGGCTTCGGTCACCTGCGGTCACCAGGCTGGAGATCCACGATGGCTCATTCACATGTTGGCAGATGATGCAGGCTGTCAGCTGGGAGCCCAGCTGGAGTTGTCGCCCAAGTGCCTGCACGTGGCCATGTCAGGCTAGTCGGCTTCTTACTTGGCAGCTAGTGTACCTCAGAGTAAGCAATACTCAGTCCCCTGGCCACTTTTTGAACTGAACCTCAGAAGTCTCCTACTTCCACTGCATTCTGTTGGCTTATCAGCATGCCACTAAGCTCAGCCCAGGTTCAGATGTCACCTCTCAATGAGTGTCAAATAACTTGCAACCATGTTCTAAAACTCCTAACCTGGGGAACAGATCTCAATGTCTCCAGCCACTTGAGGTCAGAGAATGCGTCTATCTCTCAAGCCTAGCCCAGGGTCTGACACATAGTAGATACAGTAAATAGATGGTAGATGGATGAACAGGAGAACAAATGAGCTTCTAGAGCAAAGAAATTTTTAGATCTATGTTTTTTTAGAGGAAAGGTTATTTAATCTGAGAGAGCCCTATTTTCTTTCATTGCTACAGTGAGGACATTAGATTCAAATTTCATGGGATTATGACTGGGCATGTAGTTTATGAGGATTTCTGTTTTCCCAGGGTTGCTGAAAGGCAAGACTGGAGAAGGCCCCACATGGCCCACCTCTCCTTGTTCCCAGAGCTGCAGTGCCCACCCTGTAGCATCTGTCACCTCTTCTGGATCCCTTCCTGTCTCTCCATCCTGAGTTCTTCCCGGAGAGGCAGTGTGAGGAGTACCAACCTGGACCCTGCTGCCGAAGGAATGCAAATCCTGACTCTGCCCTTTGCAGCATAGCCTTGGACAAGCTGAGGACCTGCCCCTTCCCTGCCTCATCCTCCTCTATAAACTGAGGATAGTAACAGCACACCTCACCCCGTCACAAGGATTAAATGAGTCAATATGTACCTAGGGCTGGGAGGCTGCCTCGCATAGAGCAAGGGTGAAGCAAATGCGATTAGCCATTATCACAATAGCAGCCTTCCTGGATCTCTCTCTCCTCTGAACACCATACTCTCCCCACAACACACACACACTCTAGAGTTCTAAAAGGGCTGAGTTTTGTTGCACTTCCATGCAACTTCCTCTGAAAAGGACTGATCTTTGAAATGCTAAGGATTATCCTCAG
The DNA here is from genome assembly GCF_000247695.1 of Heterocephalus glaber. The sequence continues at coordinate 714,014 of NW_004624826.1, read as the reverse complement.
TATTGGTGATTATGATTCCTTTTTTTTCCCTCAGCACTATGGGTTAAACCCAGGGCCTTCACACTGAGCTACATCCCCAGCCTTCTTTTTATTTTCCATCTTGACACAGGGTCTCACTAGGTTGTGACACTACTCAGGCTAGGCTTGAAATTAGAATCCCCTTGCCTCGGCCTCCAGAGTGCTGAGATTCCAAGTGCGCATCATGGTGCCCGGCTCTGGAATACATTTTCTCATCTCTCTGCTCACCTGGACTGGCTAACTCCAGTCATTGCTCAATGCTCAATTCAGATTACCTTTTTTTTTTTAGTACTGGGGATCAAATTTGGGGCATTGCGCTTGCGAGGCAGGCGGCAGAACCACTGAGCTAAATCCCCAGCCCTTCAGATTACCTTTTGAAGAAGCTTTCCTTTCTACCCTAAACTTAGGTCAGGCATCTTTCCAATCAGGATCACTGCTGGTCCTAGAGGGCCTTCCTGTGGGTTTCCAAATGGCTCCCCTTCCTCTGGATAGCACATGTCATGAGGAGCACAGCAAGGACTGGATTTTGGCCTCTACTCACCCCTTCATCACTTGAGTAGCCACACTACCTAACAGCACACCCTGCCCTCCTCCAGTGCACAGCCATTGCACTGATTACACCCCTGTGATCCTCCTTTGACTTCCTGTATCCCTCAGCAGGCCCTGAACTCTGCTGGGGCAGGACCACAATGACTCCACACAAAGCTTCTAATACTCAGTACCTCACACAGCATGTAACAAGTGGCTAATAAGTATTTGTTGAATACATAAATGGACCGTGTTAGAACAGGACCACGAGCCTTGTATCCTTTCCTTTCCTTGGGGTTTTCCTATCTTCCACAGTGTCCCAAAAGAAACAAAAAGCCACTGAATAACACATGTTGATGTTTTATCATTACCTGCACATTTGTAGGTTTTGTTTTCAGTGGGAGGAACAGAGAGAAGGTGGTTTTCAGACCTTTCATTCATACAGATGGTGTAACTTGGGCTCCAGCTGGCGAGCATGGTCTTCTCTGAGGGCTCTCATCCAGGTGTCTAATGGTACCTGTACAAATGCAGCCCTCCCCTGTAAATGGCAAAGAGCTACTCGAAGCCCAGCCGAGCCTGCCTGAGCTTGGGTAGAATGTGCAAGTCTAAAATATTCCTTGAGCAGTTCAGAAAGTGCTGGATTGAGAGAGCTACCACTAGGCACTGCCCACAGGGCCAGAAGGCAGGAATCCTGAGCCCCATGCCTGGTGAGCAGGTGTGCCTCAACACACACCCACTGGCCATGCAGAGCTGCCGGAATGAGACTTGGGCCAGTCACATAAGTCAATGTGGGTCCTGAGTTGAGGAAGTTGGCAGTAGCGGTGGCTTATTACAACCAAACAGTAAGGCAGTTTCATCAGGGCAGTTAAGGTTTAGGTTTCAATTTGGGTGGCTAGGGCAGTAGGTAGGTAAGAGAATGTGCCAAGAAGACACAAAACTGTCTAGTGGCAGAAGCAGCACCAATCCAGATGCCCAGAAGCCCGGTCAAAGCTCCGGCTCCACATTACTAGAAAAGTCACCTTCCCTCTCCATCTGTGTCCTCACATACTGTACTAGTTGGCAATATAGAGGCCTTTCTACTTCCTGTAATTATTTTGAGGTTAAAATCAGATAAGCACAAGTAAAAGTAATTTGAAAGTAAATTATTCTCTAAGTTATGCATTATCTCCCTACTTGTCCTGCCTGTCTTGATCCTGTCCTGCCTCCCTCACCCTTCATAGTGACCTCTGTTAGCTCATTTGTCTTAGCTAGTGACACAGGACTCCTCCAAGTACATCCCTACATTTGCTGAGAGCAATGATCACATTTGCTATTTTCTTAGGTCCTTGCGACTCAGCAAAGCCCTTGGCATCAGCAGGCTCACTGGGGATTTGCTTAATTGAATAAAACCATGTGTCGTTATCTGTGTTGGGGTGTGTGGACACACATACACGTTCACCTTGACAGTCTTCAGAGATCAAACCACTGGAACAACAAAGAAATCCCTTTGGTAACAGGGACCAAAGGGTGGAGTAATTATCAAATTCCATTTTATTCAAAATAAGGCTCCAAAATCTTAACTGATCCAGTCCACTGAATTTAGGAATATTTGACATGTTAAAAATCCAGCCCAACCCAGTAACTGCAAACAAGGAACTTGCAATAAGATAATATGTTCTGCAAGTCACAATGGTTGTTTCACAGACACTTTCCTTGGGCAAGCCTTATCAGCTCTATAAGCACTTGTCCGTATCAGCAAGGGCCATCGGGGCTCATATCTGATTTGACAATAATTTTCCTACAGTGTAAGACTTTACCACCATAATCATGACCAGTAAAAGTTAGTATGTTAATAAAAATAGGGTTTAAAGCCAAGAACCACAGAAAATGACGTGTACATACCTTATATGAAATGAATATATATTCTTTCACTGATACTTTGATGTAGACTGGAGGCCTTTCTTCTAGGTCAGCGATGGCTCACCTTTTAGAGACGAGTGCCCAAATTGCAACCCAAAATCTACTTATTTATTGCCAAATCCCAACACTGCAATTAAACCTGAATACTGAGGTTTTAGTTTAGAAAAACCGACTCGTACATTAACATCTTTTATCTCAAAAGAAAAACAAATAACATGTATGTCATAGGTTCATTACCACTGTTCTAGGTGTAGGTCCCCTGATTAACTTCCCAAAGTCTTCCTTGCATAAGTAACGTATTCACTCTGATTTCTAGTTTGTGTTTTCTTCAAGAGGATGAAGAACTAGAAGACATCTGGTAAACTGGATGCAGAAACCTAATAAGGCTTTTAGTTTCCCTTCAACTTTTTTCCTGTTATTGTTTATAATTCCTAATTCACTGGCAACTTCTTTTATAGCAACTCACTTTTATCAATTTTGTTCAAAATATTCAACTTTGTTTTATAAATATAGCAATTACAGGAAACTAAATGATAAGCACTTAGAAGAGTGCACAGCACATAAGTGTGCAATTAAAGTTAGCTATCTATTTTTTCTCATATTTTATCCATTTATAATAATTACAATAAAGAAAACCATAACTGGCATAAACAGATTTAGGAACTCACACAATTGGCCCCTAATAAATACCCAGCACAAATAGAAGGAATAACATTCTGGTAGCACAGAAATCAACATGGGCATGTAGCAGCTTTAAGCATTAATACATTTGCAGAAGGATGGAGACAAACAAGAAAGTTAGATGGAGACCATTTAACTGATGGAAGAGAGCATCTTCCCTGATTAAGTCTTTCAAATCTTTACCCTCGCCCTTGGACACCATCCCCAGCCAGGGCCCTGTGGAACCTGCACTGGACCCTATCCTGTGCTCCTCTCCAAGCCACACATCTAGAATAGAGCTGCATCTACTCAAAGGAACAAGTTCCTTTCCTTAACTCCCTCATCCTCACATTCTCTGTGTGCTCTGGCTCCAGCCCACACATATACAGAACAGTACTTAGCAGAACTGTTAGCTACATGGACTGCAACATATTGTAAATGATACCTTCATTGAAAACAACAACACAGTCAAATCAAGAGTGCTTGCGTATGAAATATGGTGCTTCCTTCAGGCTGGAAGGAATCCACCATCATGGACAGCAGCACTGAGCCTCACGGTGGCCCTAGCCAGCACTGGGCTTCCCAATCACCCCTTCTCACCTCCCAGGCAGACAAGCCCAATGCAAAGGACTCACCTGTATCTGGTGCTCTCTTACATTTCCACTGAAGGCCCAAAACGATAGTAATATCAGTCATCTTTGTCTGTAGAGTACACTTAAGTTTTTCAAAATATGCAGTCAAAACTTCCCTTGCAAAGTCTCCCTTTAAGTGCTCTAGCTCGTGACGTCTAACACCAGAGGTTGCACTGTCTTCCCAAGCTCCAATTATATAGTTAAGTGACCTAAGCCTTTATCAGTTAGAAGTCAGTATTAAAATACATCAGATGCCATGAGCACAATCTTTGGTCCTTTGTCTCTAATGAGACTTTACCCAATTAAAATTTCAACACTGGTCTAACCTGAGGGATCTTGGCTTTCAGCTCGCAGATCTTGAAAACACAGGACCAACTCAGAGTTCCTACTGCAAAGATTCAAGAGTCCTCTCTAGCAGAAGTGAGCTGGTATCAGCAGTAAAGTGGGAATGAACTGGTTGAAATCATCACTCTCTCACCAAATACCAAAATGGATTCAATATGTGTATTGTGCTTCCATGAGGGCTGAGGTCACCCAAGGTACTAGAAGCATCTACTGTCAAGACGTCACCATCTTCGCTCTTAGATGATGAGCAATTCAGTGATAGGAAGCTCCTCTGACATCTGAGTGAGTGGCTGATCCAGGGCAGTGAGGCAGACAAGCAGGCACCCTCTGCTGCAATGAGTGGACCTGCCCATGAGCTGGGGGGGGGGGTGTCTCAATTTAATAGAGACTATGCCTCTAAATAATGAAGACAGAAAGAAAAACGGAGGGAACAACAGACAACAGATTCTATTCCCCTTCCCCGCCAAAAAGGACTGGAGTGTTCTTCTCAAGAAGGCAAACGGTAATCCAGGTGTGATGGCACATACCTATAATCCCAACACTCCAGGAGGCTGAGGCAGGAGGATCACAAGTTGGAACCCAGCCTGGGTAACTTAAGGAGAACCTATCTCAAAATAAAAATAAATGTTAAAAAATGAGTTGAGGATGTAGTTTAGTGTGAAGGTACCGAGTTTAATCTCCAAAAATGCATAAGGGGGAGAGGGCAAAAAGGGGAAAATGGGGGGAAAATGACTCAGAGGATCAGAAGTTCCCAACTCCCAACTGTACATATGCACAGTCTGTACAAAGGGTTAAGTATCTCATAAAAGTTCTTGGCAGAAAAGAAACCACCTCATAGGCCAGGCGAATGCTCAAAGACTTGGCCACAGGCAAGGGGCATGAGTTCAAAATTCTGTCTTGCTAGCTAAAGTCCCACAGAATCATATTACTCTTTGAGATGGGATCATGAAGTACTGAAAATGAATGTCAAAAGTTCATCAAGTATTTCTAGGGCTGAGGGTTGTAGCAGGGTGCAGGAAGTGAACGTGACTGCTAATAGGTATGGGGTTCCTTCTTGGGATGGTGAAAATGTTCTTAACTGTGACAATGGTAGGACAACGTTGAACATAAAAACCATTAAATTACATATTTCAACTGAGTAAATCATTAGCATGTGAATTATAGCTCAATGAAAATGTTATTTTTAAAGAAGTACATTGAGTGGAGCAAGGCACCTTATCTGGACAGCTGCTGGAAAATGGTCAGGTTAGAGACTGAGATGGTTTCACCCTGCACCAAGAGGCAGAGTCACAGTGCCAACTGCTCCTCCAACCACGGCCATATAAGAGCAGCAGACACTGGGGTGGGAGGAGCTCCCTAACAAGTACTGTTTACTTTACCTCTAAGACTGAGCCTCGGGGCTCTCCACATCTGCAAATCCTTGGGCCAGCCAGTCATATTGGTGTGACCTGGGAACTTGCTGAATCAGAATAGTAATGAGAATAGTAATGAGAACCCAGGAATCTATGGGGTTTTTCTATGCTGTTTGGTGGGTTTTTATTTTGGGGGGGGCGGGTACTGAGGATTGTGCCAGGACCTTCACACTGAGCTACATCCCCAGCCCTTTTGTGTGTGTGTGTGTTTTAATTATTATTATTTTGAGATAGAGTCTTGCTAAGTTAAGTTGCCTAGGCTGGGTTCAATTTTGTGATCTTCCTGCCTTAGCTTCCCAGAGTGCTGGGATTACAGGCATGCACCACCATGCCCAGCTTATAATCTGTATTTTAACAAGCACTCTGGGATAGTGCTGGTAAACCTTTTAGAGACGGAGTGCAACCCAAAACCCACTTATTTATTGCAAAGTGCCAACACTGTAATTAAACCCGAATACTGAGGTTTTAGTTTAGGAAAAACAACTGTTACACGATGCTCAGCTGCTGGGGCGACTTGGGTCTAGTACTGACAGAGAGGGCTCTGCTTGCCTGCTGTGGTATGCATGCCATAGGTTTGCCACCACTGCTTTAGTAGATTCTGATGAACAGATTAATTCTGAAGGCCACAGACTCTGGAGCCAGACTGTCCTCTTATTTGCCATGTGATCTTCACTAAGTTACCAGTGTATGAGTTTCCCACATGTGGAAAATGGGGGAAAGAAGTATCCCTATATGTCATGAGTTGTTATGAAGAGTCTTAGAGCAGTGTCTGATATATAATAAAGTGAATAAATATTTACTTTTTAAGAATTTTTATAATCAGATTCAGGGTTGGTCTCACAGACTTTCAGCCTTTCTAGGACAAACAGCATAAAGTTGAGCCACGCTGACAGAGTTGAAGCCCAGGAGAGAATGCCATAGAAGGAGCAAGCTGTCTAGAGCTGTGAGCAGACCCTCCTCCCCACCACCATGCCACCCCATAGCACCAGACAATCACAACACTCTCATCTCCAGCTTTCCTGAGAAAAACAAAGAAGATTCTCTGCTTTTTATGAAGGAGCAGAGAAGATAAGATGCTTTATATAAAAGAAGCAAAATAAATCAATTCTAATAACAGTCTTTTAATCCCTTGGTCCCTGAGAGGAAGAAAGGAAATGAACAATGCCAAGTATTCCAATCACAGCCCTTACCAAGCAGTTTTTAACAGCATCTTTTACCCCCATAAACTCAAAGAGATTAGGCTTGCTGCTTCCTTGAGGATTATTAGTTTGCCTTTTCAAGTTCAGAATGGCAAGAGCTTGCATCTTACAAACTCAGGTTCATGCACATACTGAAGTCCAGCCCTTTTCCTGTGGACTCACAATCCCGAGGCCCAAGGGTCTAGACGCCCAACAGTCTCTGTACTGTGAGACCACTGTGCATTAATGTGTGTTTATTAAAGATAATTTGAAAATCCATAACCATGGGAACAAGAAACCAAAACTGCCTACTACCACTTCCCTAAGATAACTATTATCCATATCTTCTTAATGTATTGCTTTTCTATCTTTTTCAATACCTATGTTTCTGTTTGGAGTTTTATTATTGCTATCTAATTATTTGCAATTCTGTAAGTCGCTATTTAATATGTCTTTTATAAAATTCCTGCAACTTTTTAGAACATCATTTTAATTATATGTAATATTCCATTATATGGCCAGATAATTACTATAATCTTCCAGTTATCCATTTATTGCCTATCAGTTTCAAATATATGCTTTGCCTTGCTTTGTTCTGAATATATTGGGTTAAATACATTATTGAAATTAAAGCAACAAAAATAAAACCAGATAAATAGGACATTAAATTTTAAAACTTCTCTGCATCAAAGGACATGGTAGAGTGAAAAGGCTTCATATTGAGTGAGAGAAAATATTTGCAAATTATACATCTAAGAAAGGTAAAAGTCCAGAATATATATAAGGAACTACAAATCAACAGTAAAATAAACCAATTAAAAAGTGGCAAAGAACTTGAATAGACATTTCTCCAACAATGATAATGTAAGTGGCTGAGAAGCATTTGAAAATATATTTAACATTAATAATAATCAAAAAATCAAAATCAAAACTACAATGAAAAATCACTTCTTGTCTTTACGATGGCCAGTTTTTTGGGTTTTTTTTTGGTACCCGGGATCGAACTTGGGTCCTTACGCTTGCGCAGCAGGCAGCAAAACCACTGAGCTAAGTCCCCGGCCCTGAAGGCCAGTATTTTTTTAAAAAATAGGAAAATAACAAGCACAAATGAACTTGTGGAGAAAACTGGAACCTTTTTGCCCTGTTGATGGGAATGTAAAATGGTGTGCCTGCTATGGAAAACAGTATGGTGGCTTCTCAAAACATTAGAAATAAAATTATTACATATACAGCAGACCTGGAAAAGTGGTTTTTGTTTTTGCTTTTGCTTTTGGTTTTTGGAGACTGGGTCTCACTGTGTAATTTACTACGAATTCACTCTGTAGGCCAGGCTGGGCTCAAACTCAACCCAAGGTGATCCCCCTGCCTCAAGTGCTGGGATGACAGGTGTGCCCCACCGTGCCTGGTTTTGAAGCAGCATTTTAAAGAAATATTTGTATACCTATGTTCATAGCAGCATTATTCCCAAAAGATCAACGGTGGAAGTGACCATATTATCCATTGACAGATGAATTTTTCACAAAATATGTTCCACACAATAGAATATTATTCAGCCTTTAAAAGGAAGACAAGAAGAATGACATGCTAAGTGAAATAAGTCAGTCAACAAAAGACAGGTACTGTATGATTCCACTTATATGAGATGCCTAGAATATTCAAATTCATAGAAATACGGCATCAGATAGTGGTAGGCTAGGGCTGGGAAGAGAGAAAAGAATAGTGTCATATCTGAAAGATGAAAACGTTCCGGAGACTGGCTGCATAGCAACTACTGAATTGTACTGATCTTCAAAATGTTTAAGATGGTAAATTTTATGTTGCATTTTACTACAGTTAAAAATATTAATACTATCTGGTTCTCTTTAGCCTTTAAATATAGCTACTCAAAATTCAGAAAAAATATTAATTATGTGGCTTGCATGAGATTTCTAAGGGACAAGTGGCTCTCAGCACTTCCCCATTGCCAGCTGGCAGGACATCAGGTTTTGTCAACAGAGGGTGCTGAGAGGACACTGTGGGAGGAAGGGTTTCTCTTCCTGGTTCCAAGGCTTTTTGTCCTGGCTTCTATGGGACAGCAGGCAACTTCCTGGCTGATGGAACAGGGGAGACCCCAAGGTACACATCACTCCATCCGTTCTGCTGGCACCCAGAAACTTCTATACCATCCAAGGGAGCCAAGCATTCACTCTGCAAGGAGCCCTGCATCTCAGCATTGGGCCACCCTCCTTTTTCTCCTTCCTTGGGTACCCTCTCTAAGCCCTAGAGACAGAGGTAGCTATGCTACACTTGTGTGCTACTCAGCTTTCCAACGTGGTGACAAAATATTGTACCTGAGACAACTTAATGAGGGTAAAAGTTTATTTTGGCTTATGGTTTCAGGGGCTTCCTTCCATGGTTTTTTGGCTTTGTTGCTTTGGGCCTCTGGTGGCATAGTGTATCATAATGGGAGTAGGCTGTAGAGCAGGCCTGTTTCAATTCATGTTGCCCAGAGCAGGGGGGGGGGG
>NW_004624826.1:685727-704738 GCF_000247695.1 Heterocephalus glaber | reverse complement strand
AGAGAGAGAGAGAGAGAGAGAGAGAGAGAGAGAGAGAGAGAGGAGGCCAGGGTTCCAATATCCCAGAGCATCTTGTGTAATTTAAGGTTCTTCATCCTCTACTAGTTAATAATTCTTTATATTAAATTTTCCTTCAAAGTACGGATGTGGTTTCTGTCTCCTGACTGGGTCCCAATGTATACAATTAGTAATGAGGAAAAGTAAGTTGCCAAAGGATTATGAGAGGGGCTTTGAGCAGCAGCAGTGTAATCTTCATTTCCTACTGCTTTTCTTTTCAAAATTGCTCCTTTTCTCCATTTTCAATTTCCCAAAAGCATATATGTGCACCATTACCACTCTGGAATTATCATTGCAGGAGCACTTTGTGAAGTCAAATTGATGAGTCAGTCAAGAACTATGTCTTCTACCATTCATTCCATAAATATTGACTTTAGCTCCTATGATGAAAGAGCCACGCCCTAGGGATGGGACAGACAGTAGTTGAAAGGAAGAAGGAAAGGTCACATGCAAAAAACAGAAATGGTGAAACAGAAACTCTGGCTTCAAGTATCTAACAACCTAGCAAATTAAAATAAAAGAACTTACAAATCATCATAATTAAACAATTAATTAAAAAATTAAGAAGGCAGATATACCATCCTGATTATCCTATTTACCATAAGAAAATACATGAAGAAAACAAAGGCAATTTTGGGGATAATATTCTCTCCCTCTCTCTTCTGTTTTGAAGAGGTGACAGTGCTGGGGATTGAAGCCAGGGCTTCATATATGCTAGTCAAGCACTCTACCACTGGGCTACAGCCCCAGCCCAACATTCTGTCTTCCTTAGAGCCCTTTCCCTTACTCTAGAATTCACTCTTTCCCCTCTAGGTACCTACACAATCTTTTATTAACCAAAGCATCCACTCTCAATCAGCAATTCAAGACAGACTATTTCCCCAGCCCCTATTCTTATACCTGCCTCTGTTTCCCTCCTGCGCCACTGGCAGGCTGTATATTTCTGGAGATAATCCTTGACAAAGAGGCAGCAGTACTTCACAAAACAGGATCATGGCCCCAGACTCCAACCTCACCCCAACTCTGACATTTAATAGGGCATTAAGATATTGCCTGTCCTCAGGACATTTTAGCTCTAGAATTTTCATTTGATTCCTTTTAATAGATTCCAGTTCTCTACCAAAATTCTCCATCTTATATCCTTTGAACTTACTAATCACAATTAAATCCAATGTCTAATAACTGTAATTCATGAAGCTCCTGTGCAGTTCTATTTCTTTTGTCTGTTTTGTCTCTCGTTTTTCCAGCATTTGGTTTTACTTTCATGACTATCTGGTGATATCTGACTGAATACCAGACTTTGCGTATGAAACATGGTAATGTTCATTTGAGGATCTAAATGATGTTATCTTCCTCCAGTGAGTACTTCTGTTTGCTTTTGGCAGGTGCATGAGATAGAGAAAACAAACCTTGATCTATTTGGCTTGATTAGAAGTTGTGTCTGCTCTGCTAAGTGCTGGTCTATTTCCAGTTTGCCTTTACGCCCAAGATAGAACCTTTTGGGAGTTCAAACTAAAAGCCTTTGGTCTTTATGAGGGCCCATCCTCTTTCAAAAACCCTGAACTCCAATTTCCTTCTCCTCAGTTCTGAGAGAAAACTGAAAGCTTTGTGTACCTAAAAGCTCAGTGCACCTATTTGGCTTCTTCACTGCCATTTTCATACTGGGAATTACTTAGATGGGAAAAGAGGCACCTAATGCTTTCCCTCCAGTATTCTCCCTTCCTAGTCTCACTGCTGCAACATCCTCCTAATGGAGTTCATATAATTTCCATTTGGACACATAAGATGCATATATATATATATGTATATATATATATATATCCCTTTATAGTGGTCTCCTTAGAAGGATTAGTATGACATAAACTAGTTTGACAATAATCAGAAGAAATCCAAGAAATGATTTCTAATTATATGTCAGAGCTTCCCAATCAAACTTCTACGCCTTTTCTCTGAACAAGGTTCTAAAGTAGTTTTTTAGGATTATCTCAAGGATGGACAATAAAACACTAGATAGCAGTGTTCTGGTTCCTACCCTCTCACTTCCTTCCTGGGCCGCAAGATGTTTACCCATCTCTGAGTACGACTGAATGATCAGGCCTCTGGCAAAGAATATTGTCCCAGGACCAGCTCCACGCAGAAGCCTGGTTCTGGTCTCCTGTTATGTTCCAGGCGCATTGAACCCTTTATAGGTTTTGAAATCTCAGCTATCAATCTTTACCCCGCTACATTCCTGGCTCCCAAAATTTCCTTCGTAATTTTTAATTTAGTTATGTTTTTTTAGAAACTCGTTCCTATCTGTTTAGAACAGAGGAGAGATGATTTTGAATGTGCTGGCTCTACTATATCCACAAGAATTCTGCCAGGAATTGTTAATAGGGCCCATTTAAATACTAAAAAGCTTGCATGCTTTTAAAGATGTATAATTACATTTTTATGGAGAGATAACTATATTAAATAACAGGCACAGGGAGGAGAAGACTAGAAAATATAATCCTTGAATATTAACAGTGATAACTCTGCATGTTAGAACGAAGGGTGACAGACACACACACACATATTATATATATTCATTCTTTTGCTTAAATATTATAAGCACATTTTCTACAATCATGTATTTATTATGGTCCAGGATGCCTTAGCTTACTTTAAACTTACAACCCAAAGGGGGATGAATGCTGTAGTTTTAGGCACCACGAAGGCCCTGCTTTCCCCACGCCACACAAATTTGCCCTTTGGGGATTAAAAAAAAAAGCTATTGACACACTGGAGAAAGAGGAGTTAAGAAGAGAGTGCAAGGCCTATCATCGAAGGGCTATTAAAGAAGGGAGAATTTAAGAGCTCCCTGAGGGTAACACTAGCTTAAAAAGACACCAAGTGCTAATGGGGGGATTTATCACTTGTTCTCTCGACTAGCAGTAGAGTTTAGGAAGAAATACAGCCCAAAGGAGGCAAAGTGAGCTGAATGGGGCTACAGATGAAAGTAAATACAGGTGGAATATTTCTCACCTGAAATGCTGAGAAACAGAATGTTTCAAATGTTGGAGTTCTTCCAAGTTTGGAATATTTGCACAGACTTTACTGGTTGAGCATCCCTAATCCAAAAATCTGACATTCAAAATGTTCTAAAATCTGAAAACCAGTTTGCAGTATCTGGAGCATCTGGGGGACATTCAACCTCTACTTAGAAAAACTGACAATTTAAAATTAGTAATGGCTTCAATAGAACTTCCACTCTATGACATTTCCATTACCAGTTCAGTATACCCTTCCTTTACTGGCAAATTCATACTTACTGCTATTCTGCTTAATTTAGTATTTAGATCCTCAGGGCCTAACATCAGAGCAGGCACTCAATAAACATTTCTTAAATGAATGTTCCATATGAACAAAAATATTTTCATTTGGTGTTAGTTTTTCCATTTCCTCTACAATATTACTTATTTCTAATCAGAAAATAAATTTAATCAATTTGTTTAAATAATTTCATGAAAATAAAATAGTCTGAGTTGTCAGTATTCTGTGGCTAAAGGAAAGGGCCTATCCTGTCCTGACCAGCACCATTAGTAATCCCAGAATTGGGCCACCGCCATCGGAGAAGGCAGAGAGCAAGGAAGATACTGCTCTGAAACCTGATTCCAAAACTTCCACCCTTCAGAGTGACCAAAGCACTAGGGATTAGCAAACTGACAGCTGTAACCGGGATTAACTGGGTATGTGACAGAGAGAAAACTTTAAGGTAATGGAACATGGACAATTCTGACTGTTTAGGAGGCATCTACAGGCACTTTAATCCTCTCTGGGAAACAGAGGGCTACATTCATTAACTCGTGATGTATAAAGAGCACACCCACCAACACTGACTACCCTTGTAGAGCCTCTCCTGAGAGAGAGGCTCTGCAGATACTGCTCTACCAGTTTCCAGAGGGAAACTCGGGCTGGGGAAAGTCAGCAATCCCCGGACAGGTACAAGGGCACTTTCATAGCAAAGCGCATATGGAACAGCAGCACTGAAGAGAGGGTTGGGGAGGTACAAGCAGGGCAGACTCAGAAGGCACCCTGTCCCATGACTCTCTGTGATTTTGTCTTGATGATACTCCAGGCCTTTGGGAAAGGAGAGCGCTACCAAAACCACACAGATAAAAAGTAAGGGGAGGGAGCACACTGGGAAAGGCCTAGTCAGAAAAGACTAAGGTTGGGGCTGACTTTTATCATTGCGGGCTCAGACTGGCCCCAAATTAAACAGACTTCAGGGAGTCCTTCCAGGCTTCTGAGTCTCAAACACATCACTGGATCACTGGACAGAGAATAATTTCCAAGGGAAAAAAAAATAGATAAGTTCTTACTGAGATGCTTCTTTTTAGAGCCTACTTCTTCCCTGTTTAACTCTCTAAGGCCCTGGGGCTCTGCACTTGGGGTCCCACTATAGAAACATTAGTCTTAGCCAAAACAGTGAGGCAGATTCTTGTCAATTTTCTGGCAGCAAAACAAATAACACTTGTCCTCCCTAACCTCTCTTTCACCCTCTGCCAAAATTATTCTGGACAAAATCAGGTTCAAGGGAGTGGTTCATAGCATCTTCTCTGCCTTCACGACTGGTACTTTTCCTTTGTGGTACTGATAATTGAACAAGAGCCTTTACACTGATCTACATCCCCAACTTTTTTTCTATTTTTATTTTGGGCAGGTTCACACTAAGTCACTAAGTTTCCTAGGCTGGGCTCAAACTTGAGATCTTCTGCCTCAGCCTCCCAGAGTACTGGGATTACAAGTATGTGACATCACATCTTGCAAATTTTCATTATGAAAGCCATGCTCCGTATCAGAAGGCTTACCCCGTTAGAGCCACGCTAACTTGGAACTTGTAGTTTCCTGGCTCAGAGTTTCCAATTCTAAGGTGCTGTACCACCCTAAAAACCAAATAGTGCCCCTAAGTTTTTACTGGCAGCTTCAATCTCCTCTATCAAAAAGAGTTACTGTTCTTACCAAAGTAATGAAATAATGAATGTTCATTGCCAAAGTAATGAAGAATCTGTGAACATCAGAAATAGGAAGGAAATGCCAGAATACATTTCAATCCTGGAAAAAAAAATCAATGCCTTGATTATACAGACAGAATAAATATGTGTTGGATGAGTGAACAGTACCATGGAACCAATGCTTGCCTATTTCCCAGATCTTTCAGGCACATGTCCCAAGCGTCCCCACCTGTCTCTTGTGGAGTAAAATTTTCTATCTTTTTTTCCCTTCTCTCTCAAAAACACTCGGAGTTCTTGAATGAAAAGTGTTAAAACTGCAGTTTGTTAATTACAAGTTAATGACTCTATAGTCTTTAAACTTGTGAATGCAATGTGCCACCTAGTCCCAATTAAAATCATTATTTACATAAACTTCCTAAGACTGACTTGAAGCTTATTACCCTTAGCAGAGTGACAAGTTACTTCCTTCAGAGTCACTTGCCAGGGTGTCCAGGGTGCTCTTTTGATTAGAAACAAATCTTGTATATATTATGTTATCATGTACCTGATACAGTGAATCTTTAAATTTTTAAAAATTCATTACAGTAAAAGATACATTGCTTGGGCCGGGGATTTAGCTCAGTGGTTTCGTCGCCTGCTGCGCAAGTGCAAGGACCCGAGTTCGATCCCCGGTACCAAAAACAAAAAGCTACATTGCTGTTAATCCCTGCAAAATTCTCCTCTTTGCTTCAAACACACTTATCCCATCATTCTTGCCACTTTCTGAAGCATTTCTGGAGCCCTCTTTCATGAATGTCTTTAGTTGTGCTGTTTTGGCTGCCTCAATGTCCTGAATCAATTAAAAACATTTACTTTTCATGGTCATTTTGACTTTGGGAAGAGCCAGAAATTGCACAGTTCCAGATGCGATGAACGATGTGGATGAGGACACACTGTAATTTTTTTTACAAGACTGCCTTTCCATTCAGCAACACCATTCACCATAGTTTTGATTACACCTCATAAAGATACAAAAGGGAGTTGCAGAGCTGCTTCACGAAGTGGCAAGAATGACAGGATAAGTGTGTCTGAAGCAATGAGGAGTATTTTGAGGGGCACTAATGGCAATGTGTCTTTTACTGTAACAAAATGTTTAATTTCATCATTCACTGTATATTTTGATCACCCCCTTGTATAGTACCATGATTCTCATCTCCACTTTGTCATCTTAGGCTTCCTTCAGTGCTTTTTTCTCCAAATCCACTCTACTGTTACCAGGAGTAGCAAGTGGTCTGAACTCCAGGGTATAAGCTTTGAAATTTTAATAATTTCCTATTCTCCACCTACAAAACTAAAACTATTAAAACAGGTGAGTATATGAAAGAATAGTTTATTAAACAATTATAAGTAAAACTGAGATTTTTCTAGTTACAAATCTCTTAATCACTGTCTAACTGAATCCTGATCTTTACCTCAGATCTTATTAAAGTTGTTTCTTTTTATGCCTTGTCTTTGGTGTCCTAGCTCCTTCAGACACCCTCCAAACACTCAGCAGCCTGACTCCAGCAGCCCTCCCTGATGCCTTCCCTGCGCTCCTGCAGGGTCACTGCTCCCACTATGGCCAGTCTGACAACATGAAATCTATACCATGGCTGCTTTCAAAGAAAATCACAGAAACGTTCTCAGTTGTGTTCCAGTCCTCACCTGAGCTTCTCTGCTTTTTCAAAGCAAGACCCAAAAATAAATTAGGGAAAGGGAGGCATGGGGTTAGAGATACAGATCTACAAACCATACCTCTAAGTTGAGAGGAAAGAATCCCATAAGGACACTCTCTCCATTCTAAAAGAGGTGTTGTTTTTTTAAAAAAATTTAACTCTTACATGTAATAGAAACAATCACAACTGTCTTGGGTATAATTTCAGGACCATTTTCTTTTCTTCTGTAATATTTGAGATGAAGTCTACTATGTTGTCAGGTTGGTATCAAATCCTGAACTCCAGTGATCCCCCACCTCAGCCTCCCAAGCGCTGAGATTACTAAGTATGTATGTGCTGGCTCAGAAGCATTTTCTCAAAGACTTCAGAAGCCATATGTTGAACGACCTGGACAAAACGTGAAAGTCTTCTAACAGAAAGCTAAGGTGGTATTATGACCAATAAATGAGCTGAAGTGGCAAGTGATAAGTGTATTTATGCTTCTCCAATAATAAAATGGTGAAAGAATATTATCTATGTGCAAATGGACAACACCACTCCCATTTTATTCCATTGTTTCATGATCTTATCAGCATACCTGACCTTAACCCTGCTCCACAAAGAATACAAATGCTATGCTAAAAATTGTATGCTGTTTCTCATTACTCTTTCATCAGCTTGTTCTTTTCAGAACGTTATAAAATGTGTTCTCATCATGATTAACATAAAACATGAAAGGAGTCCACAAAGAAGTAAAATATAACACAAATTTATAACCAGCCAGTAGCAAATGCAATAGGCCACCTGTGTGTGGCCAGCTCATAAATTAGGCTTAATAATAACAAATCACAGTTGAGGCACATTTAGTACCTAATGATTTGCACTAAAATTTATCAAGTTTTGAAAAACTCAAAACAAAAATAATCTCTGCTTGACAAAAGATGCACCAATATGTACCTCAGGTATGTAAATGGATGACAGAGGCATCAATACCACTTGGTCTTCACACTGTAGAGGATCCTGACAATGCAGGGACAGCCAAGTCCAAAATGAGCCCTTTAATTAACATCAGTCAAGAAAAAGGTCTCTCAAATGTCAGCCTGTGCTCTAAGAATACATGTATAGGGCCGCGGATTTAGCTCAGTGGTTCTGTTGCCTGCCTCGCAAGAGCAAGAACCCAAGTTCGATCCCCGGTACCAAAAAAAAAAAAATGTATAATGCTAGCTCCTATTAGACACTGTCCACTGCCATGCTTAACACTACTGCTTATGCCGAACACTAACCGTATGCATTCCAACTGTCACATATTGCTGGAGGAACTAAAACCTGGTGCAACTTTCTGAAAAGCAGTTTGATATAATACCTGACAAAACTGGCACGCCCTGCCATTCTGACCTTCTACATCCAGGAATAAGGCCTGTAAAAAGCACAAAAGTGCAAAGAGAGATAGGAGTATATTCACCGTAACATATTTTATAATGACAAAGAATTTTTAAAAGCACAATTATTCAGTGGGAGAGTGATTGAGTAAATGGTAATTCAATCTGTATATCAGCCAGATGTGCTGGTACACATACTGTAATCCCACTTGGGAGGCCAGGGCAGGAAGATCACAAGTTTGAGGCCAGCTTGAGCAATTTAGCAAAACCCTGTATCTCAAAATAAAAAATAAAAAGGACTGAAAATGTAGCTCAATGGTAAACTCATTGGTAGACCATCCCTAGGTCCTAACTCTAATACTTCCCAAAAACTTCTGCACATCGGAATATATGAAGCTATTAGACAGCAATTGAATGCCTGTATATCAGGATGAGAAGGTGCCTAGGATTTACCATTGAGTAAAAGGAAATAAAGCTATAGAAATGTATATAGTATGATCTTATTTTTGTTTTAAAAATTAGTAGCTGACATCCATGTTTTGGGCACTATGTTAAAATACTGACATGGGTTTTAAATTTAGTAATTGTTAACAGTTCTATGAGTTACTTAATGTGTTCCACTTGAAAATTAGGGAAAGTGAGTCTTGGAGAGAGTTATTTGACCTAACTCAAAAAGTCAGTAAGCTGTAGAGCCAGGCTTTGAACTCTGAGACCACTATCTTAAACTGTGTGGATTATATGCCAAAAAAACCCAAAAAGGAATTGAAAGATTACCTAGTGATGTGAAACTTTATAGAGAGACTTTATCTTTTTCTAAACAATTTGAATTTTTCCCCCAGCAAGACATTCTAGTTATAATTCAAAAAGGAGAAAGACAGTGAAACAGAAAAATAGAAACATAAGGAGGAAAGAAAAAAAGTGAGGAAAGAAATGAAAGAAGAAAGGAAAGAAATCAGCAGGCCTGCACTGTGAGTTCCTGAATAGGTTAACACCATGCAATTAGCTTAACCACCACCTCCAAATTATAAGAATAGTGTTTAAAGAGGTTTTGTTTTGCATTTTCAGAACCCTGATCATTATTCAACGTATTCTGGATAATAAGATCCATTGTCTGATAAACATATTTAAGTGGAGGATCACATCAGCTTTCCCCTCACTAGCCCTAATATTCCAAGAACACATGTTAACAATAACAAAATACTCATGTGTAGGGAGCCCCCTTGGGATGAGGCCATGGGAAAAGGGTAGGTTTGCTTGAAGGTAGTAAAGGGTGAGAAATTCAGACCCAGATGGAGAGTGACAGCCAGGCCAACTCCGGAGGGCCTAGGAACCAGCTACCTGAAAAGCCATGTGGAGTCGTGGGCACACACATGTGTTCCCTGGACACTGTCCATCCACCTCTCACTCCCTCACAGAAGTGTTTGCTCTCTGTGGCAGAAACCTGGATTGGAGCATGGCACACAGCAGGTGCCCTGGATTCTAGTGAACAGAAGGCAGGGAAGAGGTTCTGAGAAGGAAGAAGCTTCCTAGTCCTACGGCCTCCCTTACGCCTGTCCACATGTAAAAAAATAAAAGTTATTTTGCTTAGCACGTCACTGTTTACTGTTTCCCAGGGCACAGAAGATAAAAGCTTCTTCCTGAAAGGTGAAGTTATAGGCAACACTTTTCCAGGCCACCAATCTTTTTCTCAAGCAACAGTGAATCAGAAGAAATCAAGAGAATCACATTAGACAGCCTAGAACTGAGACTATGAGAGTGCTCCTTCCAGAGGAAGCTTCCTGGAAGGCTGGAGCCTTCTGCAGAGTTGCTGCTCTAGGCTCAGTGCTTCCCACCAGGACTGACAAGTTGCTTTGAAGATTAACACTGTCTCCAGCAGTTACGTAAAAGAATAATTATCACGTGCCACCTGTTTCCTTGCTAATGCCAGCTACAGTGACCCTTTAAAAAGAAAAAGGGATTCTTTTTTGGTGGAGAGGGATGTCAGGGAAGGAAAGGAGAAATAGAGCCTGAAGGATAAATGAAGAGCCACAGCCCTGATCTGTAGCATCTGCCTAGAGCAAACAGGTAATGGTTCAGTGACAAAAAAAAAAAAGTGGGCATGATGGCACATGGCTGTAATCCCAGCACTCTGGGAAAGTGAGGCAGGAGGATCATAGACTCAAGCCCAACCTGGGCAATTTGGCAACTTAGCAAGACCCTGTCTCAAAATAAAAAACAGAAAAAGGGCTGGGAATGTAGCTCAGTGAGAAGACCCTGCTTCAATCCCCATTACTAGGGATTTGGGGAGAGCAGACAGACCAGATTGCTGGGATATATGCAGCCGAAGAAGATAGAAACAGGAGCCTATCCAAGATACAAAAAGATATTTCTGGGATTTAAATTCAACTCCTGATGCCCTCAAAGTTGACTGTTACTAACAGCTAGTTTTACTAAGCATCAGTGGAGTACAGAACACTTTTCCAAAGCTCTTGACATACTTTACGTCATTGATCACAGTGACCCAATGAGGTGGGTGTCCTCGTCCTCATTTTACAAGAGGAAGGGCTGGAAAGGTTAAGGACTTTGCTCAGGGAGGGACAGCTGGTGAGCCCCAGAGTCAAGATTCCAGCTGCAACTTTATGTCCCAGGTGTTAAGCATTATGACATATCCTTCACTTGCACATTGCACAATGGCTGCACAGGAGGCCTTCACTTGGGCTTGAGCTGGAATGTCCTAACACAGTTCAAAACCCATAACTGAAAATCTGCTGGGTCAAGCCCTTAGCAGATATTCTAGTGATATGGGGGGGGGGGGCTGTCAAGGTGGTTACAGAGGCAAGGTGGCAGTCAGAGTACCCGAAGCTGCAGCTGTCCTCTGAGGTGCCTGGATGGATCTGGAAGGAACCAACTGCTTGGGTCTTTTGGTTTGGATCTTAAATGTCCCCCCAAAGGCTCACATGTTGAAAGCTTGGTCCCCAACTGATAGCACTATTTGGAATGGAGGAAACTGGGAGGTGGGGCCTAACTGGAGGAAGTAGGTCACTGGTGACATTCAGTGAAGGCTATGTTTTGTCCCCAGCCGCTGGCTTCCTCACTCTTTCTCTGCCTCCTATACACCTTGAGGTGGGCCTCTTGCTCCACCATGTGCGTCCCACCATGAGGTCTGCCTCACCATAGGCTCAGAAGCAATGGAGCCAAGAGATCATGGACTGAGACCTCTGAAACCATGAGCCAAAATAAACCTTGCCAAAATTAGTCATTTTCACAGGTATGAAATTCCTGACAACCTGCTCTACTCCCTAAAAGTCTGGATTCCAGAAACAACAGCAGGCTGGACTCAAGGCCTCTCAGCAAGAGAGACTGGTCTGGGAGAGGTTCTCCAGCTGACCAGCAAAACGAATATGTGATCCTCTCCCCCAGAGACTAGGCAGGCTCTAATCAATCCTGGAGGCACTCTTAGGAGACCTCCTGGCAAATGACAAATGCAGGACCTGGCCTTGGGGAGAGGGAACAACAGCAGAATTAGAGTCACAGTTATTATCACTACCACAGAAATCCTTATTGTGATTCTCAGAGAATAACCAGAGAGGCTTGGTTTCTAATAGGTAGGAAACAAAAAGCACAGCAATTATGGTAGTGTTTTCATTACTCTGACTTTTTTTTTGGTACCGGGGATTGAACTTGGGAACTTGTGCTTGCGAGGCAGGCGATGGCACCACTGAGCTAAATCTCCAGCCCAGTCTGACATTTTTTGAAGCTAAAAGTATAGTCCTGCTTTCATAGATGGGGAAACTGAAGCTCAGTAAGGTCAAGTGACTTTGCAATCAACCCAGAAAAAGATCTTGTGTCATCAGTCAAAGAGTCTTTCTTTTACAGCAGTGTTTTCCACACTTTCAAAGATCTGGAACTGCTTCATTAAAATCTGTGCAAGTTCAAATCATAAGTCAGCCGAAAGTACCACTGCTCTGATGAATTCAGAGGTTCCAGGGCTCCCAGGGACAGGAGCGCCACACTCAAATCCCATCGGGCCACTCACTGGTTGTGACACCTTGAGGACATGAGTCGATCTCTCCAAGATTCGACTCTTTTCATCTCTAACAAAGAGGATAATACTGCCTACCTCATGGCTGTTTATAAGAAATAAATGCGCTCGCAGGAAGTTCCCGGGGCAGTCATTATTATTATTCCTACTAGCACAGCTATGAGTGGGAAGGGAGCTGACACCATAGAGCAAACCAGGCGCCAGAGCAGCCAAAGGTTAACTGCAGAAACCAAGTTGACTAAACCACAAGGAAATGGATGGAAAGGGACAGGTATAAAGAGAAAGGTGTATGCATGGGTTTAATTATATCCATGGGGTTAAAGTGGAGGTTGTGTCCTTTGCTCTGGCATCAGTGAGTCAGCCACACACACTTACTTTGACTCCTTGGCACCAACAATAATCCACACTCATTAAAACCCATCAGTGTGAGGCCAGGGATTTAGCTCAGGGGTTTCGCCACCTGCTGCGCAAGCGCAAGGACCCAAGTTCGATCCCCAGTACCAAACAAATAATCAAAATAAAAATAAAGAAAACACATCAGTGTGTGCTCCAGGACCCAAATGGGAAGTCGCAGACCCAGCAAAGGGAGCACTGATTTGGAGTCAGAAGTTTGCCAGACTTGTCCCTCTAAGCCTCAGCTTCTTCATCTAAAGGACACAAACCATGGTTGTATCTTGCTGAGCTATCACTCAACTGGCAGAAAATGCACATGAATTTCCTTCTCTGCAAGTCAGGCACTTGGGGACCCTTCCCAGACCTGCAGGGAAAGGTTGATGACAGCTCCACAGTCATAATACTTGTACATGCCAAGTCCCAGTGTGCAGCATGTGCTATCATAACCATGAGCTTAAAAACTAAATACTGTTACCCATTTGAAAGAAGAGGAAGCCAAGACACAGAGTAGTTAAGAAACTTGCCCAAGGCCACACAGCTAGCAATAATAAAGCCAAGATTTTAATCTAGACCACCTGGTTCCATAGTCAATATTATTAAAATTTTGTTATAATACACTTATTTTCATTATTTTCTCTTACATTTCATGGTACTGCTAGAATTAGGATTTTTTTTTTTTTTTTTGAGCAGGGTTTCGCTGTGTAATCCAGGCTGGCCTTGAACTTACTACCTAGCCCAGGCTAGCCTCGAATTTGCAATCCTCATGTCTCAGCTTCCTGAGTTCTGGGCTCACAAGCATGCACCACCACACCTGGCTTACAATAGGAATTTGGTGCCTTCTGCAAATACACATGTAAGTTCATTTATATTCCCACTTGGCAAATGAATAAACCAAAGCACAGATGTTAAGCATCTTGCCTAACATACACAACAGGACTTAGTGGCAGGGCTGAGACTGAAACATAAGTCACCAAGAGTCCAATCGTAAGATACAAAATCCACACTAGAAGGAAAGGGTCTGATAACAATCAACTTCAAATGTATCCTTAATGTTCCCAAGTCAGCAACACCTATTCTCCATGTTACTCTGGCCAGAACAGGCAAGAACAAACCAACCCATCCTGTGTTCCTCCCCTTGGAGCATTTTTGAACACAGAAGAGTTTCTCTTGGGACAGGCAGGTCCAACACACGAGGCACAGGAGGGCAGCAGAGAAGGCAGTGGGAATGGACATGGGTGGCTCAGGGTAAGGAGCCACTGTGAGAGAGCAACCAGGGAAGGCAGCAGGAATGAGCCCTGGCAGAAAGGAAAAGAATGCAGACAAATGCCCATGGACCACAGAGTGATGCCAGAGGAGTGAGGAAGTTGGCACAGGAAAGGGAGTGCACGTGAGGGGCTCTGTATCAGCTCTACTTATCATCCCACACACGGGCAAACACAGTGGAAGCTGGACACACAGAGACCACAGGACAACCAGACTCCAGCAAACTGCAGTTACATAACGAACATGCACATGAGAAAGTTTTCATGGAAATTCTCCAAAACGCTAACAGAATTGTAAGATCATGAGTTATCATTTTTTCCTTTCCCCTGTTTCCAAAAGTTGTGTAAGAAGGTTACAGTGTTTCATAGTTGCTATAATGGTCTCTGCTTAAGTCTAAGGGGCAGTAACTGAGGAGTCAGGCCCTCTCTGGCATGAGAAGGACCCACGGGACCATCCTGCCAGAAGACCCTCTGGATGACAGACTCAAGGGCCTGTCAGAAATCTCTTTTAAGAAGGAAGAGTTGACTCCTCGAGCTTGTGCCTATAACTGAGCTCAGGCCACGGAGCTGGGCAGTTCTAAGAACAACACAGCACCTGTCACTTGGACTCGCTTGGCTAAAATCATTATTCTCATATTTCCCTCTTAGGAACAGACCAAACAGCAGGATATCAGAAAGCCACAGACAACACTGGTCCAGGGCTCATGACTACCCAGTGCTGCAAGTTAAGATGACACCTTAACATCACCAGAATGGCCCAGCAGGACAGTTTCAAAGTCCATGTCAGGCCCACAGCAGGGTGTGTAGCCCAGCTGTACAAAGCAGCAGGGACACCCTGTCCGCGAGCCTCAGTGGGGCATGTATTGGGACTTGTTATGCCCTGGCCTGGGTGAATGCTCAGAAACAGCACCTTGGGGATTAGTGAATCCTAGGCATCTTGTGGTCCTTAGGGGGAAAAATGGCTTTTCGTGAAGTACCTCCCAGGGGTGCTCTGGAATTCCTGAGAAAGCTTCAAAGAAAATGCAATATGTAAGAGCTTTTATGGTGGAGAGAGGCACAGCCAGAGGAACAGCATGTTATATTATGAAAGTCATTCTGTTTGTGATGGTCCACTCACTGATGTGGCCTGGAGGAGGGGGAAAGAAAATTTTCCAAAAACTTTTAAGAATTAAAATAATGAATGTGTAACTCAAAGTTACTAATGGTTAATTAGTAATTCAAAGTAACTTCAAGAAGCAAAAGAAATAGAGAAATAGGACTAATAAATGTAAGCAAATACAACTCCCATATGCTCTCAGCCATTCCTTATGGAAGAAAACAGTGGATAATTGAGAGAAAATTAAGCAAAATATTAGTGTCTGAGGTGCTTCAATAAGTTCTCTGAGGTGGCACAACAAAAGCAGCAAATATCCAATATAAGATGAAAGGCAAAGGAATACACGGGGGGCTGATGAACAAAAGAAATTCACAAAATCAAAGAGAACCAGGTGGTCACAAAATGAGGGGAGGTCAACCACCCATTTGCAAGGTGGAGAGAGAAGGGAAGAATACAGGATCATTTTTGAAGAGAAGACAAATTATCAAGGTAAAATTAAAACCTAGAAGCTAAGTAGCTCTTCCATCCTCTCGTTTGCATGGTGTCTTATTCCTCCAATTGCTGCTAGGCACTATTATTCCCTTGCCTCCTTTTCTCTCCAACTTGACTGTGAGTTTGGAGATGGCTACATTTTATATTCATCTCTCTGTCTCTCATGCTTAGCACAGTGCCTGGCAAAGAGTAA
The DNA here is from genome assembly GCF_000247695.1 of Heterocephalus glaber. The sequence continues at coordinate 689,196 of NW_004624826.1, read as the reverse complement.
AAATTACCTGGCATTTATTGAGCTAACGAAAGAACAAATGGACAAAGAATAAATGTTAAAGGAGCTGAAATGAAAAGATATCTTGAAAACTTTGGTCCCAGAAGACAACTCATTCACTTGGCATTTAACTGAATTTCATTTTATATATTCTTTGATGTTTTCGTGTACGTATGTCCTGCCTCTACCAAGAAGCTATAGGTCCTTGAGGACAGGGACTACAAACTTTTACTTCTATGTCTCCCATTATAGTGCATGGCACAGTGCAAGATTTTAGGTCTTAAATAAATATTCATTAAACAGGCTTCAATAAGGAAGATGAGAAGAGACAAGAAAAGTTACTTCTAGTGGGTGAGATTCTTTCCTTTTAATTTACAGGAGAAATGAGCTGGCTATTTATCAGGCTTCATTGAGACAGGCATTCCTCAAGACAAAGCCAGCCTTTCAGAGCTACATGAGTGGCAGCGCCTTCTCCAGAGTTCCAGGCTTGGTATTTCCAAGGGAGAGCTAGGGGTCAACAGTAAAATCCGCTGGCACAGGCACATGCCAGGCAAGTTGGCACAGCACCTGCCTGAGCTGGGATAGACTCCAGGCAGCCTGACCAAAGTCAAGAAAGCTCATAATTCACCCAGAGGAGAACTTAAAAACAATCCAGTTAGTTGGATATGACTGCAGGTTGGGCAATGAATGTCAATCAGAATTCAATAGTGAGGCCAGAAAGTAGAGGATGGGAAGAGAGGTTAGGCCCACCCCTCTTTCTCCAAAGCACACACAACCCAGGTGAAGGTGATAGGTCTCTATTTCTTGCAATTGGCAACTCCAGCCACTGCAACTTGTCAGCAAAAACACATCTGTGCAGGATCAGTGGGAGAGTCTCCTCCCTTGATGCCAAAATTCCTGAGCAGGCAGTTTCAGGTGTAACCACCACAGAATTAAAGGGGCAGACAAAGGAGCTAATCATTAAAGAAGGAAAGGCTGAGACAGGAAACGTGGTTGGTTATTATGGCTGGTGCTGTGGGTAAGTTTCCAGGGTTTTTACATATGGAATAAAGCAAGAGGTTACAGGTCTAAGTTCATTTCCTTCCTAAGCAAACAGGCCAGGGTTTCAGGTTACTTGGGACTCCCTAACTGGACCTAGATTCCTGGAGGCTGGGGAAGTGAGCAGCCAGCCTTGCCATGATCCAGCAGAGGCACCCTCTACCTGCTTTGCCTAGATCCAATGCCCTGCCCCACCCCACCACATATTTGGGAGAGTATGAAATAGTTACACTGGGAAAGAACCACAGCTTGTGACTTGAGCTCAAAGTAGCCATGTGATAGGCTTTCGAGGGACAGTCTGCAGGCTCATCCAGTATTTCCACAGGCGCTGGACTTGACACCATCCACTCCCGACTCCCTAAGGGTTCAAAAGTTAGCAGCAGCTCGTGTTCAGAGAGTGATCAAAGCAGGAGAGTCACCCAAGCAGGAAAAAAAGGTAGGACAATCTCCATAGCCATTTCATAAGCTATTCTCCAACACCCCATGCACTGCTCCTTTCCTCCTTCACATAGGAGCCCAGATTCACAAAAACATCCCAGCTTTTGCAATTACTCCAGGTCTCATCCCGTATCCCTCTGTTCCACCACCACTACCACTAAGAGGTATATATACCTCTTCCCAGATTTTTTTTGGAGGGGAAGGGCCCAGAGCTTACATATTTCCCATCCCAAACCTCATTCATTCTGAGGTTCCCATGCATCGGTGAAGATTTGGGGAAGGTAAATAGCATTTGTTATGGTTTGGGTCTGGGTGTCCCCGGAAAGCCTCATGCAGTCAGAGGTAGGTGAATCTGGAATGTGTGATGCTGGGATTAAGGGCATGTGATTACTAAACCACTACATGTGAGTGAGTGGCTTAGCACCACCCTAATCCCAGTAGTCTGGTTGGGATAAAAGGGGCAGAAAGACGTGATGAAGCCTCCCTTGCTACCTTTGCTATCTTGTGTGCACCATATTGTTTCTCCTCTACGATGCCTGTTTGTCATCCCTGTCTTAGAGCCAGCTGACCATGGACTGAAACCTCTATGAGAGCTATAAGTCAAATAAAACCTTTCCCCTCTCACTTTGGGTGTCGAGTATTTTGTCTCAGCAAGGAGAGAAAAGTAACACAGCATTGATGCATAAAAAATAAACTGTGTTGCATGAGGGCTAGTCAAGCCCATTTTTCTCCATTATATCCCATCATCCAGCACAGATACTAAATATTTACTGATGCCCAAATTAAAAGTAAAGTGGGACTGGGGATTTAGCTCAGTAGCACTGTGCCTGCCTCACAAGCACAAGGTCCTGAGTTCAATCCCTGGTACCACACACACACACACAAAAAACAAAGTGAACTGAAGCTAAGAGGTACCCAGACCTCTCCTCATGCTGGGCTGTGGTTCTTTTTATGCCATAAAACACTTCCCAGCCTTGTAACAATGGTCACATGATGAGCTATTTTACCTTTCCCTTCCCTTCATGTGTAAAACAAAGAGAGCAATATGAAGGAGAGTTACTCAACAACACAGGTAAAGTATCTGCTTCCACAGTGTGCTTGGCAGTTCACCAGCCATGACATCAACTGGAGATGATAAGCCAGGGGCGTACTCCTAATTCTGCTACTAAATAGTCTTTAATCTTTGTGCTTATTAATCTTGATTTTCAACTTGACTAGATTAAGAGACTCCTAAAGAGGGGGCCAGATTGCAAGGGCACTAACTTCCTCAATGTGTTAATCCTTTGATGAGTGTAAGGCTGAATGGGCTATTATGGGACCAAGCTGGAGGAAGTGGGACATGGGGACATGACCTGAGGACTAAATCTGGTCCCTGGTCCCCTCTTCTCCAGCTCTTCACAGTATTCTGCTTCCCAGCCACCATGAAGAAAGCAGCTTTGCTCTACCATGATGTTTCTGCCTTGGAGCTACTGGGCTGAAACCTCTAAAATCATGAGCTGAAATAAACCTTTCTTCTTTTAAATTGGGTGTTTTGTTCTAACAACAGGTAAACTGACCAATACAGTCCTCATACCAACCATCTGATTATTTGGAGTCTTTGTTTTGTTTTCCATAAAACTGTCTTTTGTGGGAGGGAGGCTACAAGTACTGAGTTTACATACAACCTACTCTTGGTAGCCCAAGGCTGACTTGGGGCTGGGCACTCTAAATTTAGCAGGTCCTCCTAATGACAGGATACCGGGAGATCCTAGACCCTTATAAATGTTCTTTAACCAGGAAATGCTCAGCTACTTGTGGACAATGGAACCACATGGAGAGGAAGGAAAGTAGCTCCCTTGGGATCTCAAACAGTCAAGACGAAAACTATAAGGGAATAAAGGAAAGTAAGTATTCTGCCAGGAAGAAGATAATCATAGAATTCATCACCTCCTGGGTTTTTAAAGCCCCACAATTATTCCTTCTAAGGTGAAAAAGAATCGTGTTATATAAATATATA
>NW_004624826.1:650652-685582 GCF_000247695.1 Heterocephalus glaber | reverse complement strand
GGGGGGGGGGGGGAGAAGAAACAAGGAAGGAGGAGTAAAAAGAGAGGAGGAGGAGGAGGAAAACAAGAAAAAGAGATGAGATAGATCTCTCCATGAGCATGTCCAAGAAAAGCATGTCATGTGAAGGACACAAGAAGAAGGAAGCCATTTGCAACCTAAGGAGAGAGCCCTCACCAGACACTTGATCTTTCCAGCCTCCAGAACTGTGAAAAAATAAATTTCTGTTGTTCAAGTCACCCAGTCTATGGTATTTGTTTTGGCAGCCAAAGAAAAGACAACAAAAGACCTAGGTAGTCTGCTGGTTCTCCCCGGTCTCAAATGCCATTCACTTCCACTTCTAAAACCAGGTGGGCCTCTTGGCTTTGTTACCTCCATGTAAAATGTGCCTGGGTGAAGAAGAGGAAGGGAGGCAGCAAGAACAAGACAGAGGCAAGTGGGGTAAGACCAGAGTGGCAGTAAGTTGAACAACTTCTTCCAAATGGTGGGACATCTAGAGCTTCCAAGGTTTGTGGACAGCACTGCCGATACTCTGGGCATCTGAGCAGCTTAGGACCCAGCTAACTCAGCAGGCCAGTGACAGCCAGCTCAGACACTGTGTCACACTTACTGTCTACAATAGTAAAGATGAAGATAAAGGCAGTGCATGGAAAGAGGATGGTTAGTGTCATGAAATCATTTGGGCACAACATCCTCATCCTACCATCCAAATAAAACTGACCTCCTATTCCATGGTCAGGGAAGCCTGATTATGAGTGCTTGGGCACAGAAACCATGAGGAGCCAATACTGTGCCCTTGAAGCAGGCGATTACCTAGAAGTAATTACAACTGGCATAAATATGTCCAGTCAATTACAGAGTGGAACAGCCACTCCATGGAGCCCTGTGAAACCAGGGTCATGGAAGGCAAGGATATCAATGCTGGCCTCAGAGAGCTCAGCGATGTGACAATCATGAGCCTGAAAGACATAATTTCCAGAGAAAGTGGATTAATTTTGGTTCCTCCCTCACAGCCAACTCTCATCATAGCTGATTCAGAGCTACAAGGAGACAGACAGAAGGTGGCAGGAAAAACAATGTGGCTTCTGCTTGCTCTTCAGTAAGGCATGGCAGCTCACAGTGAGCTACGACCCAAGGAGAGAGCCCTTACCAGACAACTATATTACTGGCACCTTGGTCTTTCCAGTGAGCAAGTGGGCACGGGGCGGGGGGGAGTCACTGTGTCTGTGACAGTCAAGCCAGGGTCCCACAGCTGGATCTGAGGGGCTCTCTCAATGCATCTCTGAGCCCCTGGACTTCAGTGCAGTCCGCACTTCAAAGTTGTTTTTGAAATCAATCTTATAGGTAAAACGGAGTTCTTGGGAACCCTGGGGCCCCATACTGGGGCAAATATCAGGTAGCTGTAGTGACAACCAATTCCCTCAGAGCTTGAACTTTAACACCCATCCTTGCAAGAGAATTAGTTTTCAGACAGCAGTATCCCCTGATCTCCTTTCCAAGGATCAAGACATTAGGGAAATTAATTTTTAAAATGTGACTAAAAAAATCTCCAGGGTGAGAAAGGACTTAGTATCATCTCGCTTAATCATTCGTCTGCTAACTTACCTCTGCCCAGTCCACATCAGCCTCTGCTGAAATATCCCCAGTGATGGAGAACTCCTTCCCTCTCAGGTTTATTTCATTTTCCTGCAACTCTGATGGCTAGAAAACTCTTGTTGCTTCAAGCCAGAAGCTGCCTTCCTCTCCGCTGGTTCCAGTCTCGGGGTACAGAAGAACCACGCCAGCCTCTTAGCTTCATGAGCACCTTTCTAAAATCTGAAAGTGCCTTCACAAAGAGTTGGGGGCCCCTGGCCCAATTCTGTAATTACTTTCTCTTCCGTGAATGTAAAATGAGTGGTCTTTAGGATAAAGTTTTTATGGCACAGAATCTTCAACAGAAGGGATTGTGAAGATTATTTAGTTCCTTCACAGGTAAAACCTAGACCCAAAGAAAAGAAACTGATTTACCCAAGCCCCTATAGCCATTAATGGCACATCCAAGGTAGATATAATCTGTCCTTATGCCAGAGCTTTGTACCAGGTTCTCCAAGAATATCTCTTCTCCTCATTTTCCCCAAGCAGCACTCTGTTCATCCTCCAAACTACCCTACTACAAACACACATTTACACCCACATGCTAGTCCAGGACTGCTCCCAACTTTAAGCCTGACCCGTCTGGCCTTTGGTTGCCCTAGTACAGGTTGATGGTCCCTTACCCACAATGCTCAGAACCAAAAGTGTTTCTGATTTTGATTTTTCAGATTCTGAAATATTTGCATATGTTTTATGAAATATCTCGAGAATGAGACCCAGGGTCAAACACAAAATTCACTTAGGTTTCAGCATGTGACAACAATAAGCCAGCATTAATCAGGAGGATGGGTACCAAGCATAATCTCAGAGGACAACTGACATTTGAATAGGCAGGCTGAGGCACCTGGCAGGCTGGGTTGAGCTTGGGAACATTACTAGCATCCTTGACTTCTTTTGTGTGCATTTTTAGGGTGTCTGCATTTTGACTGTGATCCATTATATGACACCAGGCATGGAACTTTCCACTTGCAGCATTATGTCAGCAATCAAAAAGTTTTATAGTTTAGAGAAATTCAAAAGTTGCATTTTTGGATTACAGATGATCAATTTTTATAACCCGACAGGTAGAACTGAGCTGCTGGGACCCATATTGGTGCCCATCCCCTTGAGGGGGCATAGAAAACACTTCTGGAAACCATTTCTAAGCAAACCGAGGACCATCTTGTACAGTACATGCAAACAGAAAGGCTCTAAGGAATTTTAAGGTCATAACTGGGATTCCAGAGGAGAAAACTTAACTATAAGTTTACTACTAATTGCTTTCTTCAAAGTAAAACTGAACAAAGGATGTGAGATTTGCTCATTCCTTGGCAGTCTTGGCATTTTCAAAATAACGGACTTCAGGCCCAAAAGTCAACAAGGAAAGCAAAATGACAACCACAGATTATAAGGAATTATTTAATATGTGCTAATTAAGGATAGCAAATATGGCCTCAAATTTTCTGTTCTCCTCACCCTCTGCTGAAGGCAGCTCAACCAGGAAAAGGAACTGAGCAGATCAAGTAAACAAATATTTATGAGACATCTACTCTGTGATCAGAGCGGAGTTGAGGATGAAATTCTACCCAAGGTATTTATAACCTAACTGAGTAGGCAAGATTTACACAGTGTCTAGGACCCAGTGAATTGATGGTTCTCAACGTAGGGTGATTTGGGCCTTCAGGGAATAACTGGTAATGTCTGAAGAAATTTTTGATTGTCACAACTAAAGGGTGCTACTGCCTGTGGTGAGCAGAGGTCAGGGATGCTGTTAAATCTCCTTCAGTGCACAAGACAGACTCCTGCAACAAAGAGTATTTAGCCAAAAATGTCAGTTGTGATGAGGCTGAGAACTCTAAATTAGATGTTCAATAAACTGTGGCTAAATTGAATCTGAATCCATCCACTTTGGTATTAACTGGGTATACATATGTGCTAGGAACTTTTATAAGTATTCAAGGGAAATAAAATATGCCTCTTCTCTCAAGGCTGCATGAAACAATTATAAAACTACAAGGATTAAAAAATAAAAGGTACATTCCAAAGTTAAACTGAGTATGTAAGTATTTCAAGAGTCTGAGAAAAGTGTGACAACGACTAGCCAGCATCAAGAAGATGGGTCCCATGTGTGACCTTGGAGGACAGTTGACATTTGAATAGATCAACTGGGGGAGCATGGTAGGTGACCAAGCTGAGCTGAGGAGCATTCCAGCATCCCTGGCTCACGGAGAGAAATCCACAAGGCATGCTTACCTCCAGTCCTCCTATACCACAGCCAGCTAGGAGAAGTCAGGGCTGGACCAGAGTCCATACATCTTTACCTCACACCTGTGTTCCCCAGTGCCTGGACCAGGATATGGGCTTAATGAATATGAAATAACTACAAGAGGACAATAAAAATAAAAACTACCATTTAATGAGCATTTGCTCCATGCCAGATACCTGCTTAACACTTTGTTTGTGGTATCTCTTTCATTCCTTGACCACTAGCCTGTAAATTACATAGTATTATCACTTTTTAAATGAAGGCATTGACTGAATGAATGAATACGTAAATGAGCCAATGAGCTGACAAAATCAGCTCCACTTGTCATTCAGACTAACCTCGGATCTTCCTGATTCCTACCGTCCCCTGGTTTTCCAGCCCACCTGTCCTTCAGCATATCCCCACATGCAGCGTCTGTCCAACAAGTAGCTGTCTAAAGCAGAGGTGTCCAGTGGGTAAAAGGCAGTTCAGCAACTGGCACCATGTCCAGAACTTCCCAGAATTTCTGCTGGCCAGAAGCCAGCATTACAAAAAGGACCAGAGCAAGGACACTGTTCTAGGACATCCTCAGGGAAGAGGTTCAGATTCCCTGATCTATGTTAAAATAAGGCAGCAGCACACGCAGCTTCTTTTCACTAGCACATTTCACATACTCTCTAATTATGTGATAAAAATCCCACTGGCGACTGCTTTTCCCAGAGCAGCACATTACCACCCTCCAAATATTTCTCAGTCTCTAAATAATATGGTAGTTTTACAAGGCACGTATCTGCGGCAGCTGCAACAGCACAAATGGATGCTGGTTAATTCCTGCTATTTATACAGGTCCCCTGCCATTTATAGGATGCCCTCATGGCTTTATTTCCTTGGATCCAATCAATCATGTTATGAGACAGGTTGCCTTATCCACATTTTTGATATGAAAATAAAACAAAATGTTACAGTCAAAGAAATCAAGGCTCAAAGTGGTACACTGAGCTGGCCACGGTCCCATAGCTAATCTTCTGACTTTGTCCAGTAACTATGCCATGTATTGGCCACACTGCAAGGACCTTTAGCAAGGGGTAATTTCCACTCTCCTTTCCTTTTGCACTGAATTTGCAAGCAATAACAAGTAATGCATACTTGTATGTCAATAAAAAAGACCATTGTTATACAAAACCTAACAATCTCTTTCTCTTATTATGACAAGGCTTAGGCAATTTCAGAGTTGACAAAGGTTTTCTACACAAGGCCCCGGGAGCAAATATTTAGGCTTCACAGGACAGACTGTCTCTATCACAACTACTCATCTCTGCCCTTGTACAAAAGCAACCACAGGCAAATGGATGTGTTTCATATAAAATTTTATAAACATAGGAGGGGAGGGGAGAACAGATTTTACCTACAGGCCTAGTTGGCCAACACCTGAAGTAAATCCCTATTCTCTTAGAAAACTAACTCACAGTAGTCAAATCTACAAATTACGAGTCAGAAAGACAGAAAATATCCCCCCCGACTTTTTTGTTAATGGAAGTAGGATTTAAATGCCCAGTCCACTTCCCTTTCCAGAGCTCCTTAATCCTACTGGCTAAATAGTTAAATATTACTCTTCCTCAACCCTTTCCCTCTCTCATTTGCTATTCTGAGGATGGAATCCAGGGCCTTGCACATGTTAGGTAGTGCTCTACCACTGAGCTACACCCCTAGCCTTTCTCTGTTTTTTGTTTTGTTTTGTTTTGTTTTGTTTTGTTTTAAGATTTCTATTATTGGTATAATGATCTCTAAAAGACTTTCTGCAGCCCTTCACTTTTTAAAATGTAAACAAATGATTCCCAGTTCGTTTACAAAGTGGTCTCTACCTGAGCAATGGCTCTACTGAGATAACTTAGCTAAATGAAGACATTTATCACTCTCAACATCACCAAAGAGCCACTGAAGGCCCCAAGGCCCCACCTGGCTCATACAGTAAGGTTTTACATGAGCTAATAATTATAACAGGGCTGACCTAGGGCAAGGCACCTACAATTCCCAAGCTGATAATTTGGTGCAATCGCCCCTCAACATATTTCCAAAGCATCTCTTAATAGAAAGATCCCATAAGGACGCTCCCCGGAAAAGTTGTATGTAATCCTGGATGACAAATGCAAATGGAAGTATAGACATGGAAGTATCAGTATGGCATACAAAGGAAGGTAAGGAAAACCCCTTTAACTTGGAATCCCACTTTATTTTTTTCATTTTTTTAATTGTATGTGCTTACAGTACACAGTAAATAGGCTCATTGTGAGGAACTGGAACATGTACAATAACACATCTTAATTCTTTTTATACCTCCTTCTTATCCCCTCTCCCAGCATCTTTTAGTCCCCTTCCCATGTACCAAAAATCTAGCTATTTATTACTATTTTATATTTTGCTCTTTGATTTATTTATACTTTGGGTTTCTCATATAAGAGAAACCATATGATTTGTAAGCTTGTGTGTCTGGATTTATTTCACTTAACACTATGGATCCAATCCATTTTTCTACAAATAACTCAATTTTATCCTTTTTACAGCAGTATCCCATTGTGTATAAATACCAATTGCTTTATCCATTCAACATAGGCAAGGACTTCCTGAACAGAACCCCAAATGCACAAGGAATAACATTAAGAGTCAACAGATGGGGTTATATCAAATTAAAAAGATTCTGCATAGCAAAGGAAACAATCAACAGTGTGAAGAGACAGCTGAAATGGGGGAAAAAAATTTGCCAGTTAAACCTCAGACAGAGGATTAACATCTAGAATATATACAAAGAATTCAAAAAAGTTAGAGTCCCCTAAAATAAAAGACCCAATCAAAAATGAGAAGTGAAATGGATAGATAATTTTTAGAAGAACAAGTGCAAATGGCCAATACATACAGGAATCCCACTTTCAAGAAGTATCTTAACAAGTTGTACTTTCTCTGGTCCCTATCCACTTAAGAGTCTCTCTCACTCAAAAGGGGGTTGGTATAGCTGATAGGGAAAGAGAAAGAGAGCCAAGCTCATTTTTAATGCTTTTTCCTGCAAACAAGTGGTGCAAAAAAGCTCCATTCCCCATTAACTAAACATTCAGAAGTAATTCTGAAATAAATGCAAGATTACTTCTTAAACACTCCTACAACAAAGCTCAAATTGATCCTGCACCTGAGAGAAATGCAGTGATGTGTATTTGGGCTCAAGCATGGCTGCCACACAGTAATCAATCAATATTTGCTCAATAAATATATGACTGATTAACAGGAACCAACATCCTGTCTGGGGTTCCAAGACTTTCTTTTCACATCCTCATTTGCTATGAGGCTGAGCACCAGCTGTTTCATCTCCAAGACCAAATGACTAGTAAGGTGATTTTTAGCCATATATTTGCACTAAGTGAAGTATTACAAAACAATTCCAATGTTGTGTGTCATTGGGCCTCAGAAATGTTTGATTGTACAGAGAACTTGGATATCTTTTTATCTAATTCAGCAAAAATCTGTAATGAATTTTAGCAGCTTCTGTTAAAGCCCCTGGTCCTACCCTCCAAACAAATCACCATCCATTCACATCCTACACAAGCCACATAGCCACACATGTGCATATACACTCTTCAGATGATTGCTGCAACATTAACCCTGTGATTCAGATTCATAATGATTTCTAGGAATTTAGAAAGCCTGAGCTTGACATATACATTTCTCTGTCCCTCCCTCTTTTGAAAGCCACTCAAACAGATGGGAACAGCTGTGCTGATAAAACGCCGGGACTCCACATTACAGGGTGAGAGGCACCAACATGGAATGTGCTCAAGGCAAGACACCCACAGGATATTGCCCAAGGGACAGGAGCACACAGGACTCCCTCCTCCCAGCTCCTACTGTGAGCTGTGCTCAAGGTGACCACACCACTCTGACATACACTGGCCAAATGCTGGACTTGGTCCCATGCCCAGTCACCACCTGCCCCAGACACAAAAACATGAGCCATTGTTACCCTCTGTCGTCCATTGAAAAAGGAACAAAAATTGGAGGAAGTGGTAAGTAAACAAAAACCTGAAAGATACCTAAAGCTTCCTGGGCAAGGATTAAGGAGAGGTAGGTGAAACACAGGAAGCCCTGAAGGTGAGGGAGAGCATGATATTACCAAACAGTCCAGTGGCAGGGTGAGGCAGCAGGAAGGGGAAAGCAAGGTGGATATGTCGGCATAAGGGCAGATCACTAGGGGCTGTGTGAAGGAATCTGTATCACTCTGACATCAAGGATCAGCCACTGCAGTGGCCCAGCCCAACTTGTACTTTTAGAGAGAGTACTCAGGCTGTCCGGTGGAGACAGGTGTGAGTGTGACAAGATGAGGCTGTTGCAGGAATCTAAGCCAGGCTCAAGGGACCTCTGGTGGCCACTGGTGCAAAAAAGTTTGTACACCGACCTTCGGTGTTTCTTGAACATCCTATTGAACTCCTTCCTGGACTTCCTGACCATAGAGAAAAAGACCAATTCCTCCAGGGCCTTGTTAAACAGGATAGGATGGGATCACTCCTTTCAGAAGCAAGTAGAGCTTGCTTTTTTTGCCCTGGGTGCCTAATGCTTAAAACATCAGTTTATGCCAAGTACATTAGCATCTCACCTGATCCTCCAAGAGTGGCAGGACTTGCATTAGATGCCTTTAAATAATGAGGAACTATTCAGAAAGCAGATACAAAGTTAGGTTCTAAATCATGCTGAGTCATCTACAAATCAAAACTTCTTTTTTTTTTTGGTCAAAACTTTTTAAAGGCACTACATGTTTTGATCATCTTCTCTGAGTGACCCCCACCCTCCTCCTTCTATTGGTCTTTTCATCATAATGTTGACATCTCACTTTTTAAAACCCTTATAAGTAAATACCTTGGAGGATACAACCCCAGGGGGAAAATTTCTTCTGCTCCCTATTCCCAGCTATGCTTGATCACTGCATTTAGGGACTGACCAGTTGTGGGACCCAGATGAGAATTTACGTCCTTTTCTTTAAACCCCTCTTGCACTGTAGGTTCATTCCAGGACCTTCTTACTGAGCCACATCCCAACACCATTTTTATTTTTTATTTTTTATTTTGAGACAGAATTTTGCTAAGTTGCTAAATTGTAAACTGCCCAAGCTGGGCTTGAACTTGCAATCCTTCTGCCTCAGCCTCCCTGAGTACTGGGATTACAAATATGTGCCACCACACCCAGTGAGGATCCATGTTCTTTAACTCTTGGTCCAGGATTCACTCCACTATATCACTTGGATGGATGGATGGATGGATGGATGGATGGATGAATGGATGGATGGACACTGATAGATATACAAGCATAAGCTGGAGAAATAGACCAATGAATAACCCCTTAAGCTCTATAATCCTCCACCTTTGTCCAATAAAAAATTTTATAGGAAACACACACTCTTTTTATGTCAGCAAAATCAGACCTAATGGGGCCATAGAAATGAGCAGTTCCTCTGACAGATTCGGTTAAGATGATTTAGGTTGCCTGTCCAGTCATATAGACACTACCCTGACCCAGGACTCAACCACCCATACACACCCCCTAAACACCACCACACACTGAGGTACTTAGTAGCCAACAAGCCCTTAATGATGGGGAGGGGGGCTGAGTCATACTGATATTATTGAGCCCCTGTAGCCAGGCATAACTTAAGCTCAACTCTAAACCCTACATTTTTTTTCTGTTATATAAGCCAATGTATTCCCTTTTAATTCAAACCTGCTGAGGTTAAGTTTTCTGTTCATTTATAGCAAAGTCATCTTAACTGATATGGAATATACAGTGGTATGATGTTTTTACAAAACAATATAGCAATATGTATCAACAATTATAAATTGTTTGTACACATTGACCTGACAAATTCATTTCTAGGAACCTAACCCAAGGAAATAATCTGAAACACATGCAAAAATTTGTGCATGATATTTACTGTAAAAGCACAAACTAGGACATAGACTTAATGGCCCACATTAGAGGAAATGATTAGACAAAAATCACAGTACATCTTTAGAATAGAATATTATGAAACCATTAAAATGTATGTTTACCATAAATTCTTAAATGCAAGATTAAATATTTACCTTTAAAGATTCAAAACCGTCTATGTATTATGATTTCAACTTTGTAAGAAAATAGAATACATAAAAGTACTAGAAGATGATGTGTCAAATGCTAGCAGTGGCTGCTTTTGTATAGAAATATCGCAGGTATTTCACTGATGTTTTTTATTCTTTATTCTTCAAGTGCTCTAAGATGAGCATATATCATTTTGATGGCCAAGGAAAAATGGAACAACACACCCTCAAAATGAAATGCATTCCTCCCCCTATTGAACAATCTTTCTCCCTAAAGCTTCCAACCAAGAGCTCTGGAACTCCAATGTAAGGATCTGTGAGACCACATGTGGATTCCCCGAACAGCCTTTTGGATATTTAAACTTCTGTCAAAACCTGTTTTGCCCTCTCTAGGCTAACATCTCTGTCTTGCCCCCGGCCCCCCACCTCACAGACTAGGGTGGACTCTTCACCTCTCTCTGAGCATGTTCCAGTATGCCATTACCCATTTTAAATGTCCTATTCTGACCCACCACAGTGCTCCAGGTGTAATCTAGTGATTTATGTCCAGGGATTGAGATTTTCATCTCCCTGTTCTAGATGCACATTTCTGTTAATGCACCTTAAATTCCCTCTTCCTCTAGCTCAGGATGGGAAGGAATAGAGCTAACCAGGTTCCTCAGACAAAGACAGAATTCACCACAGCACAGACAGCTCCTGCCCCTTGGAGAACCCCTGATTCTCTGCAAGCCCATCTTCTCTAGAAGAAAGCTTCTCCACCACCCATGCCCCAAAGAACTCCTCAGGGATGATGTTACTCTGAACCAAGTCCAGTACCTTGTGAATCCTAGGGGGATGATTCTAGAGAGGCTGTAGAAGGCCCAAGTTTAAAAGCTATCTGGAGATCATCTTCTCTGCTCCCCATGGCAGACCCAGAGCCTTACAAACACAGAAGCACTTGGGCCAGATTCTCTAGCCTGTTCATGGGCCCTGGAAAGGGGGTTACATGCATGTGAGAGGGGAAGCAGGGTGCCTCAGAATGATTTCTGGAACAACATGCAAGTCCTGAGTAGGGCTCAGGGAAATGTTTCTAAATACAAATTCTGGGCCATTGGAATGAATCACAGAAAGGCCATAAGGGTGAAAGCCACCAAAAATCCCCATCCAAGTATGTGCACACACTTACGGCCTCTTACAGGTGGGCTTTTACTCTTCCTGGTGGATCGTAGTAGTTCCTTTCCCAGGAAGCACCACAACTCTGGATAAAACAGCCCAGGGAAAGAATGGCAAATAGCCAGGAATTTTTTCCTCCCGATACAAAGACAGAAGAACTAAGACTGAGGAAGTGAAATGGGTTTCCTAAGGTCCAACATGATAAGCTGCCCTGGTACAACATGGTTTCCATCTCTGGACACCTGCTTCCACCAGTAGAGGCTGCCTCCCCTACCACAGCAAACAGGCATCCACTGCCCTCTGGGCCCTAGAACCAAAGCATTCATTTGTGTCTTGCTTAATTTGCATTTGCATACAGAATTCATAGCTCCTAATTTGAAGTGGGTAAATCAAACAATTAGGCCAGTCTACTGCAGTCACCTTCAAATCCAGAATTATGTGTTTTAGCCACAAAACACTAAATGTTAAAACCAGTTCATTCCACTGTATCCCTGCATGAGAGTCCCTGAGGGCTAGCTACTAAGGTTGGCTGTTTATCTGCATGACACTCTCTCTAGGCCAGGGGAATCATGTGAGAGTCCACTTGCTCCCTGAACCTTGCTGTTCAGGATTATCAGAGAATCACCAAGAATCCCAGTCTCCCAGACATTTCTTATGTAAACCATAGGAACAGCTCAAAGCTCCCATGATTCCTTGTACCTATACAGTATACCTGTATACCACTCAGAAGGGCTAAAAAATAAATGGTGGAGGGTCCAGGCGTGGTGGTGAATACCTATAATCCCAGCACTCTGGGAGGCTAAGGCAGGAAGGTGGCAAATTCAAGCCTAGCCTATGCAATTTAGTAACTTAGTGAGACCTTGCCACAGAGTAAAAAATAAAAAGAGCTGGTATAGCTCAGTGGATAGGCCCTGGGTTCAATCCCCAGTCCGAGAGAGGGAGGGAGGGAGGAAACATAGGCTTCACCTAGCTCTGCTAGTTACCTGCTGTTCATCCTTGGAAAAATGAAGATCACTCCATCCATGGAGCCTCACAAAGGTGTAAAAAATTAAACATATAAAGAAGTAGTCTGTAGCAGTATAGCACACAGTCACAAATGGTGCAGTCTCTTTGGAGGGACACTTTTGCAAGAGTCTGTGAAGAGATTAAAATCCATCATCCAGTCTCCTTCTGCCTCAAACTCAGGTAACTATGGAAGAAGGGCAAACCCTGATTTACCTTTCACCTGCCTATTATGTAGCTAGGAAAACAAGGCCTCAAACCCCGGGACCTGAGATAAGACACCTCCCTCTGGCCTCAGAGGCCACATTAAATAGAGAAGAGTGCTCCTGGTGTCCTGCAGCCCTGGCAGGAAAGTGCTGAAGGCAGGCACTAAGTGTGCCTGCTCGGGATCGTCTTCCCAGACCCAGCAAAGAATGACCGAGGGAGCTGGGCAGAGTGCCACAGAGTGCTGCAATCTTAGCACTCTGGTAGGCTGAGGAAGGAGGGGGCAAGTTTGAGCCCAGCCTGAACAACACAGCAACTTAGCGAGACCCTGTCACAAAAATTAAAAGGGGCGGAGCGAGGGGTGAGAACTGGGGATCTAGTTCCACGTGAAGGACCTGGGTGCAATGCCTAGGACAAAAAAAAAAAAAAAGGTGCCAAATCCCATGCTGATGTGCTTATTTCCAAAGCATCCAAGGGGAAATCTGAGGGTCCCAAGTCCCCCTGGGGCCCATCCTCTCAAAAGTCAGGGCAGCGAGAGGAACGCAAGACTCTGCATTGTCTTCAGGTATCCCTTGGGTTTCACTTTTGCCTCCAATTTTTAAAAACAACCCTAAGAGCTGCCTTTTCCCAGATTAGAATGAATAATTGATAATTTGAAACAGGAAGAAAAGGACCAAAGGTGTAGGGGTGGTAGGAGGGGAGGGGAAAGGAAAGAAGGGAAAGGAAAAATTATGAGAAAAGGAAAACAATGGAAACAAAGTCTATGTAAATAGGGAAGGGTGGAGGGGGTGAAGGGAGGGCAGGGAATGGGGAAAAAATAAGAACCAAGATAGATCATGCACAGGTACAAGCACCCAGTGATAAATGTAAATGGATTGTTTACCTAAAATGTACCAATAAAAGAATTTAAGGAAAAAAAAATACAAAAACAACCCTGAAAATACCTGAATCGGACTCCTGCACAGCAATTACAATAGCCCTGGATCCCACCCCCCCTTCACCCAGGACAAGAGCAGGAAAGGTTAGGCTGACAAGAGCCTCACAGGGATCCCAAGTTCCAGCCTCCGCACCTCCAGTTCATACACAGATGCCGCTGATGACTGGGAAAGATTCCAGGCCTGACAATTCGCTGTGTAATTAAAACATCCTCTCCAGACTCCCTAGCTCCCTCCTACACCTCCTAAATGAGTGTCACTTCTCTCCCACACCCTTTGCTCATCCCTCCCTCACCAATCTTATAAAATGCCTTCCAGGTTTGACTGAAAGTGGTGCCCTGGGTGCCTCGGGCCCTGAGGCAAGCCAGTGTTGTGGCATGCTTGTCTGGGCTTCTGGGAGCCATCTGCCCTCCACATGCTGCAGGTCCAGAGCCAGAGCTGACCTGAGGATAACGTGGCCCTGGCAGGGCAAGGCCAGGAGGGTGAGTGTTCTGGGTGCTACATCTAGGGACACACCTCAGAGAAAGCTCCTTGGCTTCCTCAGTGACATTCCAGACAGTTGGCACCTAGGAGTAGCACAGACACCAGGGAAAGAAACTGAACAGGCCTAGCCCCTAAGTGACACTTAACAAGTTATTTCCTCTTTCCTAAGCCTGCAAAGGGCTGGGTAGGAAGAACCTTAAATGGCCTTACTGCTACTCTGTGACCCAGCCCCTTTCTCTTCAGGCTTCCAAATGAAAACCATTCTACCTGCTTCTTAAGGACCTTGTTTTGCAGTACTGGGGATTGAATCCAGGGCCTTGCACACACTAGGCAGGTGCTCTACCTCTGAGATCCAGCTCCAGCTCCTTTTCCATTTTGAGACAGGGTTTTACCAAGTTGTTCCAGGCTGGGCTTGAAATAGTGATCCTCCTGCTTCATCTTCCCAAATAGCTGGAATTACAGGCACATACCACTGTGCTCAGCTCTCAGGGACTTAATTTTATGAACAGATCACCTCAATTCACTTTCACAGAGATTCAGACCTGGAAGCTCCCTCCTATGATCCAGCTACACTAGAAAACAGAGCAGCTAGTGTGTCCCCACGTGCCAAGAGCCTCTGCTGCATAATGCCTTCAGGACAGAGCACCCTAGGGCCCTCCACTGAGCATAGGGACATCCACAGGAATAGGCATCACTTTACAGTTATACATGGTCACACAAAACCAGTAGTTTTCCCCCTTTGTTTCCTCCTATTTAGTCAAAACACCATCTTCCATGTTTGGCTGTTGTGGGCAGTCTTTGCATGGTCTAAAAACACTCCTTAAAGAGAAATCAAGTATTTCTTGATTATTTACCATACAGCCCCCATTAGTAGTTAATTATTACTCAATGACAAAGACACTGGTCAGTAAACATCAATGCAGTGGTGGCCCTACTGTCTCTTTTCCACAATGAAATGGAACCAGAAAAGGAGAGCCACCAATAAACTCTAACCATTCCTCAAAAGTTCTCCTTGAGTCACAGCTGGAAAATGAGAGGTGCCTGGATCAGCAGAAGGACTGGATATGAAAAAGGAAGAAGAGAGAGGAAACCATGGTGGGGCTCCCAGCTCCACCCTGCCCTGGATTCCTTTGTTTGATGTTTACTGCACACCTCCTAAGTGCCAAGCAATCTACTGCCCCTAAACATTCCCCTTTGGCAGTCTATAAAATTTATGATATTTAAATGTTTACTACAATAGAGTATACTGCATTTTTTCACAGCACATTTCTCCCCATTACAGCTTGCCTTCCACACCCACATGCCCAGGAGCACTCATCTCTTCCGCGTTTCCGCTCCCCAGCAGCTCCTCCTCGAGAGCTGTGTCCTCTCCCCACACTCATCCCACCCATCGCTGTCCCTGCAGCCCAGGCCCCGCCAGACTGAATATCCCTAAAAGGTATTTTCCCTTTGAATTCATCAGTCCTAGGTGGGAACAGAGCACCTACTGTGTGCTGCA
This sequence comes from Heterocephalus glaber, assembly GCF_000247695.1. Next base: position 670,345 of record NW_004624826.1, on the reverse strand, counting down.
CACCACATCTTGAAATCCTAATGAAGGAATGAACACCACCAGAAGAAATTAAACCTAAATAAGTGGTAAGCACCAATGTCATCGGTCACGCCCATATCCTTTATCAGCACCAAATTATGTCTCCTTCCTCTCCAGAGGTAAATGATAGGCTTGCATTTTCCACAACTTTACACAAGGGTGAGCTCTTCAGTAGAAAAAATAATCAGGAACAAAAGAAAGGGAGGATCCAACACCCAGGAAAGATGAACTAAGGAGTCAAAAACCCAAAAAATGGCAAAGGTCCTCTCCATTTTCAGTTCTGTGATTCCTCAACTAAGAACACAGCCAAACAGTGAGGTTCACTTCACCAAAACTGATCTAAACTTCAAGAATTCTTGAAGGAGACATCTAATTCCCACTCAGGAAGGAACTAACTGGAGGAAATGTGAGAGCAGGAATTGGAGAGAGGGAGAAAAGAAAATCCAAATCTTAAACTATCTAGGTGCAGACACCTGCCCTCTAAGGTTCACAGTCACACAACCAACTCTAAAGACTGTTCCATCAGCAAAGACATTCTCACCCCACTGACCTCCTTTGTCCAACAATCTATTTGTTTTGACAATGGCTTTCTTCTTATTTAGAACCAACTATGTACCTGGCCAGTCTTGGTCTACAACTACAGTGAGGAGAGACAAAACTTGGCAGGTGCTAGTTCTCAAGAAGCTGACAATTGACTTGGAAAGATAAAACTATCAGACAAAAAATGCTGACAGAAGAGAAGATGAAAGGCATTTAAATCAAGAAGGCAGGAACTGGCAAGTAATAATGGTAACTGGGGAAGCAGGAAGAGAGTTCAAAAAGGTACTTGGCCCGCATGAAATATGGGATAAGCATTGTAGAATAGAAAAATGTGTAGTCTGAGAACAAATTTACAAAAGAAAATCCAGCTCAATGAGTTTTCTTATTTACCTAACACCTACATACTGAGGTATCCTGGGTGCCAGACACAGTGCCAGGTGCTGGAGTGGCTGGGGAACAATGCTAAACATGACATTACCAGGGTTTCTGAGGGCCTAGAGGTGTGGCCTCAGAGAGAGGCAGCAAGCATCCTGGCAACCAAAGGACAGCATAGTGAATGCCATGAGTACAGGGCACTATGGGACAGTAAATGTGGCACCAAATTCATGCTGCTAAGAAAAATAGTAATATCAGAGGGATGCGGATATAGCTTATAGATAGAGCACTTGCAGGCATGCATAAGCCCCTGGGTTTAATCCTCAATACTATGAAAAGAAATTTAAAAAAATAGGAATATAAATACATATTTATCATTGCCATTATTATGACAACTTCCCTTTATTACCTACTACATGCCAGGCATCATACAAAATATTTTATATATTACTACCTCATTGAATCAGCAGAGAACTCTCTAGTTGCTACCCTCAGCCCCATTTCACTAGAAAGGAAGCAAATTTTACAAATATCACAGAATTTGAGTGGCAGCCAGGTGCTCAGAAAATGCCATCTCTAGCATTTCCATCTCCACTGCATGGCAATCCCAACCCAGACAGGCTTCCCAGGAGCAATGGGGCAGGGCTGACCTAAACCCCCAAGCAATCCAGCAAACCTGATCTCCTACAAATTCGAGTTCCGGAAAGCTTACTGTTTTAGGCCTGAGTACGCCAACCCAATTTCCACCACCTCTCCTAGGATGAAAAAGCAGTTCTGCTTCTCAAGGTATGACTGTCCCTCCCACCTCCCCTTCTGTGTCTCTTCATCTCCATCCCCAAGGACTGCCAAGGGCCATTGGCAAGACGCTGTCTCAGTCCTACAATACCAGACCAGAGGTAGAGAGAACACTGGCAACCTTGCCAAGCCCCCGGAACAGTTTTTATGTGCTCCTTTTGATCGTCTGTGAGATCATTTAAGAAAAAAGGGCTGTTTTCATTTCCAAGAGCCCCTTTGGAACAGAGCACAAACCTTGAAAGGTTATGGAGAACTTTTCCACAGACATAGAACTTCCAACGGGGAAGTAGAAACCACAGTGCTCTTTGAGAAAACTACTCAAAACAAAAAAGGGGCCAGCCAGCACTGGAGATTAGTTTGAAGCACAGAGGACTCTCCTCCACAGAAGACAAGGGCTCCCAGGCAAACCAGCCTCACAACCTGCAGGCGGGGCTCCCGCAGGTTCTCTGCACCCCAGACTGGCAGAGCTAAATTGCAAACTCATCTCGGCCAAGGGAACAGACTCCTGGCTCTATCAAAGTAGTAAAGGCTGGTTTGTTCCTTATTTTATTAGAGAGGAGGGGAAGAGAGGAAACACAGATCCAAAAAAGTGGTACTTGGGAAGTTGGAAAATCATGTTTGAAAAACAGATGGAAAGAGGAAGAGGAGTCTGAGATAGAAATAGGAAGATGAAGCTGAGATATTTATCTAAGGCTGCACACGGGGACCTCTGCAAGCACAGTGTGTATATCTGACACTTGTTGAAGTGACAGTCCCTGAATCTCTACAGAGCTTGCGAGACAGGCAGCTCTGCAGCTGCGTCACACCCCAATAAGCTGGCAGCTCTGCCCTGGCTCTCTGAGCAAATCCTAGAAAAGTAACCTCTTAATTGAAAAGAAAAAGAATGGTAAAGAAACATCCATCTAGAAATGGAAAATAGAGGAATAGAACAAATTAATATTTGTCCCCCAGGATGGCTGAAGCAGCAATGTCCCTAAGCTTTGAGAGAAGGGTCAGAAAAAAAACAGGAAAGATCTGGCTTCATTGATTAATGTCCTCTTTTTCCTGGCTCCCTGTGAAATCCGAAGAGATTCCTTAGGGAATTGTCAGGAAAAAGAACAGACAACCCAACTAAATACAGATGGAAGCCAAAAGAATTCACAGTCTTTGGCTGGAATTCAGTAAGACAGACAAACATTTAGTAAATGATGAAGAAGAAAAAGAAGCACACATTATTATCCATCAAAACAAACTCCTAAACATTTTCTCCTTCCTCCACTCAGACCTGATTGCTTGTCTGGGTCCCTTTCCAACTCCCCTGCTTTATCTCTTGTGGACCCCCATTCCCAACAGCTGCGAGTACTCTGCGTCTGTTCTGGTGAGCCAGAGCACTGGGACATGCTCCAGACTATGGGGCCTAGCTCCTTCTACTCGGCTTAGCTCCATTTCAGCCTGGGAGAACCCTCAAGTCTGGCTGAAGCCAATGCCAATTAGACAACCTGTTCCTAAAATGAACTTAAAGCTGGGATCTAGAGCTCCCATTACCACAGAACAATCAGGTTCCCAGCTTTAGCCCTTTTCTGGTTACTTCCTCACTTTCCTTGTAGCCTGAAAGTCATCTTAAGTCATTCAGTAGTGGTTAAGAAAACCCTACAACTGTCGGACTAATCCTATAACATCCTGAATGTTCTCAAGAGGTCATATGAATTCATCCTTGGGATCTCATCAGTAGAGGCTGCTGGTGCCTTCACCTTGGCACATCCTTGACACTGACCAGGGCCAAAGTGGGAAGTTAGAGAGCCAGGCTGCCATGAGGTAACTGGGAATTCCCAGTGCTTGGAATCAACCCAGGGCCTCTCACATGTTTGACAAGCCCTGTATCACTGAGCTATACCCTACACCCTGGACTAGATAAGACCTACATCTCTTCCACAGTCTGTGTGAAGGAGAAACAGACATGCTTGCTCTTGCCAGAAAGTAGAAATAAGCACATCAATTCTTCTACTGAGTATGAAACTTAAAATCAAACACACAGAAAGATGCAAAATCACAGAAGAAAACAGAAAGGTGCCCAGGCTGGTAAAATTGACTATAACTAAGTTGAATTATTTAAAAATCTCAACCTACACTCTATACTTATACCATTCAAATCAGAAGAGGGATTGGCCAGTGGAAGCGCAGAAGAGCTGATACCTCAAAGCAAGGAGGCCTTGTCCAAAGGAGCACAGCTCTGGCCCAGACACACACTGCCAGAGCCACATGGCAGGACACATCCTTTCCATAGAAGGCAAGCCAGACTCCAAGGCTTCTCCTCCAAGGCTGCTGACAAGTGTCCGGTGTGCCCCTAGTTCTCAATCCACACCCTCCAGCAGCCCTTTGGTCATTATACTTCACTCCTGGCTGGAGGGAACAGTAGCAAGATGAGCAGTGATGAAGCTTGATCAAGCATGAGAGGCTCCTGGAGGGCTTGCACAACACAGATCGCTGGGCCCCACCCACAGGGTTTCCGATAGAGTAGGTCTTGGATAGGGCCTGAGAATCTGCATTTCTAATAAGTTGCTAGGTGAGCCTGATGATACTAGTCTGGGACTCAAACTTTGAGAATAACTGGCCTAGACCATTCAAATAATCCCAAATGCAGGGCTGCAATACCAAAGACAATGTGTGTGTGCATGAGTGTGCATGCATACATGTGTGTGTGTGTGTGTGTGCACTGCAAACTGAACCCAGGGCCTTGTGCATACTACGTAGGAGCCTACTGCTAAATTATACCACCAGCCCGAAGACTATCATTGCCTGTAAACCCCCAAAATTCCCTTCACTTCAAGGGGATAATCACCCTCTCCTTATCTGAGCAGTGAACCCATTAGTTGAGCACCAAGCACATGCCAGAAACTAAGTAAGCACTTTAGCCTACACTATCTAATTCTAAATGAATAGGGTAATGCCAAGGCTAAATGACTGGTGTGATTGCAATGACAATAATTACTCTTATCATCATTATTAAAATTAATGGTCCAATAAATCTTCTTCATCAGAAAGATCAAGAGCAAATAACAAACACAAAAAGGTCAATTACAGGATCACTCTGAGTGTACTCTCCTGCCCCCAGGCCTTTATAATGGGGGAGGTAGAAGAGGAGAACTTAGCCAGCTATCTGGGAGAAAGCAGCAAGAATTTCTGGAATCCTTTATCTTCTCTGCCAGCCCAAACACAGATTCCTCAAGCAACTCAGTAAATCAAAAAATACATACTGACAGTCCTAGGGGATTATAGGAATCTTCTCCCACTATACCTCCCAGCTGGTCCCTGAGGCAGGCAGCCAGTAGGCAAAATCTTGTTTCCATATAGGAAACAGAAAAAAACAAACTGAATGGTTCCCCTCATCAAACCTCTGTAGGACAGTGTGAGGCCTTTATGCAGGAAAGACCTCCAAGAAAAGAATACTCAGAACAGAGCCAAGAAGAGATGTTCTCCAGGGAAGAAGCAAATTAGCTTGCTGATGTAGGTGCAGTCAGAAAGATCCTCAGAAGAGTGCCATATGGCGAGTGTCTATGGGTATGGGGCACATGGAAATGCTACAAGACAGCCATGTCAGACCACAGGAAGAGCTGCCTCAACTAATATGAGTGAGTTCTGCTACAGGGTGGTAGACAGTCTCAGCAGGGGGATCAACTTTGTCAGATTCTGGTCACAGAGTCCCAGAGGATGGTCCTTCCCTACTCAAGACTCCAGGAATGTAATTCAGCAGGAATCCTTTCCTTGTGGAAACAAACTCTGCTTTCAAAAGCTTTTGACAATGCTTACCCTAGTAATTCAGCCCTGTTTCAGTAGCCTCCTCAGTCTAAGGAGAATTTTACCAATTCCTAAGGTTCTCAGAAATATTAATATGTGTTTGGAGAAGAATAATTGGAAATGAAGAGCCCATCAAGCAGGTAAGGATGACAGTAAAGCAGATGTTTAGCTGGGGAGACAAGGGAGCCAAGATCTGAATGGCTTTCGTGGGGAAGACAAGATGAAACATTCTGTGGGAAACTGCCCAGAGAAAGATAGGGAAGGTCAGACAGATCTGTAAAAGTTATGTCTTACTTACTTTTCTCTTGTTGTTGGGACAAAATATCCAACATTCAAAGTTAAATGGGGAAAGGTTTATTTAGCTCATAGTTTGTAGAGGTTTCAATCTGTAATCGGCTGGTTCCAAGGCAGGGTGGCATGGCAGACAGGCATCACAGGGGAAAAACAGTTCATGGGAAGCAGAAAGTAGCTATAGTATCCAGACTACAGGGACTGGTGTGGTGCCAAACTAATCAGTGGACTTGATTTAGTAATCACCCACCCTTAATTCTAGCACCCTTAATCCTAGCATTGTACCATGAATCAATCACATACTCTAGATTCAGCCACCTCTGAGAAGGCCCCACCTATGACTGCCTGAGGGTTTGGGGGGACATCTAGACACAAGCCATAACAAGTTACATTATTTTTGCATTAACAGCCGTAAAAAGTATAACTCCACAAAATCTCACTTGGTGTGAATTCACAGACTCCTAGGCCTAGTCCTTCCCACCCGTCCAACCCCATAGGAGGTTGCTCTCACCCATTCATGTGACAGGAGCTGTCTGTCAGTGGCAGGGATGGCCCAAACTCACTCCTACCTCTCAATCTTACACCTACCAATCCCTCGGCCATCACCAGAAACTGACAAGGGTGGCTCACTGACATTTAGGTCTTAACTCACATTACACCTCCTCAGAGGGACCTTCTCAGACACTCTCCAAGCAGCCCTGCCCCCACCCCCAGCACTACTCTCCCTTTTTATTTTCTTTACAGGGATTACCATTATCTGCTGTTACCTTATCTTTTTTTTCTTTTTGGTACTGGGGATCGAACTCAGGACCTTGCGCTTGTGAGGCAGGCACAGTGCCACTGAGCTAAATTTATAATCAGCCTTCCCCACTTGAGTAGAAGTTCCATTAGACAAAAGACCTCACTCATGTTATTTACCTCTATTTCTCAGAGCCTAGAACAGTTTCTGTCAGATAATGATACTCAAATATTTGTCAACTAAATGAATATTTGTTGAAATGATGGACACAATCCAATTATTTAAATATGAGAAATCTGTCTCTGTATAAAAGGTGTATTTGTCTTGTATCTAAATTATGGAAACTGGTTTGCTTAAAATAAGAATTAACAGACCACTAACAAAAATATTTTTTCCATAATAAGCCAATAGTAGAACTAATGAGCGCCTTCAATTTTATCTATGTTTCAAATAAATGAAGTCTGCCTAGATAGGGCTGTTATTTTGGTTTTTTGTAATGGCTGCTTCAAGTGATAATTAATGGGTAGTTATTAATAGCTAAAACGTTCAACATGTAAAAGACCATTCTTTCGGAGATTTTCATATTGCTATTTATTTAGTTGGTTAGTTTTGGGATAGTGGTGGTGCTGGAGACTAAACCCAAAGCACATATGGTAGGTACACATTCTACATCCTCAACATCCAACTCCAACCCCTAAATGACCATTTTTAGACCTTCTATTATAAGATAAAGTGACATAATATAAATACAACATGGATGCAAATCCAAAGTCTGTATATCTTTGGGAAATATTAATCTTCATATTAGCCAATTGATTAATATCTAAAGATGAAAAAGGAAATTTTTATCACACAGGTATCACTCACTATACTTCAGGATGACATACAGTAATAACGCCACACATCCAGCCTATTTACAAAGCTCCTCTGTCATTTTTTCCAAAGACTCAACAGTCAGCTAGATCATTTTGTTGTGTTGATGTTGAAATTTTGACCATTTTAAGTTTAGGCATTCTTAATATTTGTTGGAGTTGAATCCTAGGCTGTATGATGTGACTTTTACCCCTGCGCTCTAAAAATCCCATTTCAATAAAGCCAGTAGTCCAGGTCTTATAAGGGACTTTAACAACAGAGCAATAATCAAGGATTATGAAAATGGCCTACAAAGAGAGAGCGTGTGTGCCCAATTCCTACAGCAGAAATATAGGGAAGAATTACTTCATCAGAAGTTTGTGGATCACAATATTGAGCAGTTTCCCAGCAGTCCACAGATAATTTACAAAATGATTACAAAGGACTTATTTGCTTATAGAAAACAGCATCTTCTATCTGCTAACTCCAGTATGCCACCTGACCAGAGCTGTTTCTGCTGAAGTCCTAAATGTAAGTGAAAATCAATCCTAATTTCCAAGAGTCTAGCCCCTTTCTCTACTGGGCAAATGAGGAAACAGTCAACAGGTGAATAATTCATTGTGACTTTAGGCTGCTGCTGGTTCTCTTTGCTGGGAAGGGCCTTCCTCCCAGTACGGATGGCAAACCAAGATGACAACAAGATGTTTAGACCAACTATTGATGTGAGCCTTGGAACGCCTCAAAATGCTTTCATATTTCTGATCTCTACGTGGCTACATGAAGGTAGCTAAATCAGGCACAGTACAGCCTAGCTTATGCCCAGAACCTCATTTGATGCCTCAAACACTGAGAAATTTGCAATTATCACAGCAGGTAAATGGTCATGGCTCTGGACATGACTGCAAGGACAAGGCCACTCTGATTCAGAGGCCAGCTCACCAAGAATTTGCCTAACTCCCTCACTCTCAGTGATATAGGGTTCCATGATCTCCACCATCCTCTATTCAATCAGCTGTAACATCTTGTTTACTGGAGAGGGTAGCAGAGAATCCAGCACTCTCTAACATCCAGCAGTAAGATGGGTGGGGGGAGGTTAGTAACATAAATAGCAAAAGCCTTCAAATTCTCTATACTTTGAATACAATTCCATTTAAAAACATCTTCAAGATGAACAATTCTGAATGTGCTCTGTAATGTAACTACAAGGAAACTGACAGATGTGAGAAATTAGAAACAAGCTAAATATCAAACAATGAGTCCTCATTAAATTATTTATTTGCGGGTATTTTGAAAGAGGGTCTCACTGTGTAGATTAGCCTGGCCTTGAACTCAATGCAATCTTCTTGCCTCGGCCTCCCAAGTTCTGGGATTACAGGCAGGCACCACCATGCTTGTCTATATCTATTTAATAGGATACAACTACATTTCGCCACTAAAAATGATGCTATAAAGAAGTATTTAAAGACATGAAGTTGGATATTATGGCACAGGCCTATAATCCCCAGCTATATGGGAGGCTAAGACAGAAGGATCACAAGTTCAAAGCCAGCCTGGGTAACTTAGTGTGACCCTGTACCAGAATAAAAAAGGCCTGGACATGTCAGTGATACAATGCTTGCTACCATGCACAATACCCCAGGTTCAACCCCAATACTGTGAAAGAAAAAAGGAAGGGAAAAAGGAAGGAGAGAGGGAAGGAGGGAGGGAGGGAGGGAGGGAGAATGCCTTATAAAGTACTAAGTGAATAAAGAAGATTTCAAAACTTTCTGCATGGTAGCATCTAATTTTTGTCAAAAGTTTTCTATTTTTGCAAAAAATATTTATCTGAAAGCCTCAGTATGCTCAAGTTGCTATATTAAAAATATCATAGACTGATGATTTAAATAACAAACATCATTGCTCAAATTCTATAGGATAGGAAATCCAAAATCAAGGTGCCAGAATATCCAGGGTCTGGTCACAGCCTGCTTCCTGGTTTGCAGATAGCCATCTTCTCCCTGAGCCCTCCTATAGCCTAGAGAATGAGCTCTCCTATCTTTACCTTCTTATAAGAACACTAGAAATAATAAGAACCAAGAGAGATTACGTAAAGGTGCAAATTTCCAATGATGAATGTCATTATAGTGTATACCTAAAATGTACCAATTAAAAAAAAAAAAGAACACTAATCCCGTCATAAGAGCCCCACTCTCGTGATGTCATCTAAATCCAATTACTGTACCACCTCCTGATACCATCTCACTAGGAGTAAGAATTTCAATGCATAAATATGGGAGTCGGGGGGGGGGGCACAAACATGCAGCCCTTGACAGGAAAGTGCATTCCAAATGCTCTGTAGTGGCTAGTTCAGGCCAGTGGCATTATTGGGGAGGTCTGTTTTCCTCTTCTTTTCCCTTTATTTAAAAAAATGTATAAAATAAGTGCGAATTAGGTTTTACATCAAGCAAACAGAAATTATTGGCTATTCATGGGCCTTAAACATTTATGTGGAGGAGACAATCACACCAGTTCAGAACCAAGTGCAGAGACATCAGAATGCCCAGCCACACACACTATATCATGGTGCCAAGCAGAATGCTGCTTCCCTGCAAGCTTCTTGAGGTCTTAAACAAATGGTGCTGAATATAGATCCATCACAAAAGAAATACCGCATCTTGATGCCATAATTATAAGTCTTATTTTAACATTTACAAAAAAGTATTCAAGGAAAACAAGAAGTTAAGAAAAGAAACTATGGTTTCTTTTGCTGCAGTGGCCACATCCACGAGCATGCTGGGGCTTCAGAAAAGCCCTGCATTCAGTGTCCTCTGCTGTGGTCAAAAACAGGTCTGGTTGGATCCCAGTGAAATCACCAATGTTAACTCCCATCAGCAGACCTGGAAACCCATCAGAGATGAGCTGATCTTAGGCAACCTGTGACTGTCTATTGCCAGCCACAATGCTGGAAAAACATCTTGGCTCGCCAGAAGGGTAGGCATCTGGGCATAGGTAACTGAAAGACTCCAGCCAATGCTCAAAGCCAGAGAAGGTACTGGAGGAGAAGGAAGCAGATTCTGCATTGGCTGCTCATAGGACATTGTGAATCTAAGATTGATCATCACGGCCTGTACCTGAAGGTGAAGGAGCACATATGGAAAAACAAGCAGATTCTCATGGAACACACCCACAAGCTGAAGACGGAGGAGGCTGGGTCCACAAGGAGCTCTTGGCTCACCAGGCTGAGGCCTATAGGTCTATGACCAAGGAAGCACACAAGCACCATGAGGAGTAGCTCCAGGCAAGAAGGATGGGTCCAGGGCCAGGGATTTAGCTCAGTGGTTCTGCCGCCTGCCTCACAAGCACAGGGACCAGAGTTCGATCCCCAGTACTAAAAAGACAAAACAAAAATCAAAATAAAAGTAGGATGGGTCCATCAAACTGTCAAGGGAGGAAGGGATGAAGAAATAAAGCTCCCCTGCATGTAGCGGCCTTGGTGATTGCACAGATCAGTCACTGAAGTAAAACAAGCCTTTACCATTAAAAAGAAAAGCAACTATGAAAGAAAAAGGAGGAGGAAAGAATGCTTTTTGGGCTCCCAGACTAGTTTATCAGGTCAGCCCCTTCTAGGACCTGCTCTGGGTGAAGCATGGGAAGAATATCAGCAGCTCCTGAAGAGAGAGAGGAGGTATCAGCCGAGGGTTCACAATTAAAATCTGCTTCCAGGGGAGGTAAGGTACACACATGCATTCTTTCTAGAATTTGTGTGTATAACGTTTTGTATTTCTTCCTTGACATTCTCATTGTTATTTTTGGCTTTTATATTACATGTTCTTATGCAACAATAACACATTAGAAACTGCATTCCAATCTTCTTCTTAATGCCTCTAGCAGTCCTAGGAGGCAGATGAGAATGCCCACTCCTACTGACAGTCAGAGGGAGACACCAACACCATCTGCCCAATGCACATGGCAAATAAACATAGAAACCCAGGTGTGAGGATACAGCTGTGACTCAGCACCCTCCTGCCTCCTACCCTGATTGGCTGTTTAGAGATCAAGACCCTAGAAATCATCAAGGCACCAGATTATTAATCAAAAGGCAAAAGTAATCTGTTATGGCAACAGATTCTGGGAAGTAGAGTGGAATTAGTTTATCATAAAACAAACATGGGCTGCCAGTTCATGTCACTAAAAAAGAGACTGGGATAGTCAGAATCAATCCTCTCGCCTCCCCAAAGATGCCCACATCCTAAACCTAGGGCAGTGATCCTGTTACTTTACATAGCTAAATGTACCTGGCGGCTGTAGTTAAATTAAGGACCTAGACAGCTGGATATAGGGGTACCTGTAGTACCAGCTACTTGGGAGACTGAAGCAGTAGAATAACTTGAGCCCAGGCATTCAAGACCAGCCTAGGCAACATAGCAAGACTACCTCAAAAAGAAAAAAAAAGGGGGGGGGGACCTAGAGATGGAGAAAGTACGCTGAATTATCTCGTGGCCCAATATAATCACAGAGGTCTTTAAAGGTAGAAGAGGGAGCAGAAAAAGAGTTGGAGGAGGCATCTCTAGAGAAGGATAGTCAGAGAGATGCAAGAGTACTGGCTTTTAAGATGCAGGAAGGAGCCACAAGGCAAAAATGCCAGGAGCCTCTGGAAGCTGGAAAAAAACAAGGAAATGGAGTTCCAGCAAGGAGCACAGCCCCGCTGACAACTTGATCTTAGCACGAGGAGACCAGGTCAGACTCCTGACATACACAACTGTAAGGCACTACATTTGCAGGAATTTGTTACAGTATCAAGCCCAAATTCTAGACCTACTCTCTTGGTTATTCAACAGTTAAAAGCATGGCTCCTACCACTGAACAGTAAACAAGACTTCTCACTGGATTTGATCCCATGCTCAGTCTCAGGAGCTACTGGAAAACAGGGCTGCCTAGTTCCTGACCAGGGTCCTATGGAGATGCTCTAATTGTGCTGGTCACAGTACTGGGGGAGCAGAAAGGGCTATGTTAAAAATCCTATGATATAGTAGAAAAATTAAAGTGTTAGAGTCAAGTAAAGCTGAGGGTTCAAACCTCAGCCCCTCCAAGTAACTGACGACCCAAGTTGCCGTTTCTCACCAGTAACCAAGTAAAAAACACCAAGTTGACAATATTGTGACTAACTGTACAAACCAAATGCCCCATGTATGAGCAGCACCTTGTCCACTAGGGAGCAGACACCATAATTGGTGGTTACCACAACAATAACCACTATTATTAATAATCTATCCCACTCTGGGATTTCAGAGCCTCATGACCCTGTTCCAGTCTCCCTGGCCCTGGCTTCTTCCCTAGTAAATGAGCAAAGCAGACAGCTTCCTAACCATTTCACTCTATGGCTCTGAAGATTAAAATAGCAATGGTTATGGAAGCATTGTGAAAAATACAAGCCCAATGCAAATGTAAAGTGGGATTTTTTTCATTTCTACCCAGGAATTGTCCAGAATCCTCCATTGAGAGTTGGTTTTCTAGGCCTGGGGATTTAGCTCAGTGGTTCTGCCACCTGCCTCACAAGCGCAAGGTCCCAAGTTCAATCCCCAGTACCAAAAAAATACAGAGAGTTGGTTTTCTCAAGTCACTGCCAGAAAAGATGTTGCATATACTTCATTCAACTCAGATGCTCCTGTGTGGTCTGCCACTCTTCCTGTCTGAATTGAGGACAAAGCAGGACAGAAACTCACAACATCTGGGGTACTGGTGGCTCAGGATGCCATGAATGGAGCAAAGTGGACATTCTGGACTCTGAACCCCACCAGAAAGAAAGGTAAAACCCAAATCCATCTCCTGATTCCCGGCTATCAGGAAGCAACCACTCTGGTAAAGCTTCATGTCAGTGCCACCCTCTGATTCAGAAGGTCTTGGTAGCTCCCAACAAGAGGTGCTAGAAAGGTCCCTGAAAATTAGAACAAGTCACAGCAAACAGTGAAAAAACAGAAGAGCTGACAGAGACTTGACCTTCTAAAATGAGAGGAAAATTATGCAAATAAGCTATTTAAATGGAAAATAATATTTGAAATGTGAAACTTTTAAATTATATTGAATTTTGTAATTAATTCTTAAACTGGACTGAGTTTATTAGCTATTGATTTATTGTTGTAATTTTTCCAACATAACCACACAATAACGTGACATCCTTTATTTTACCCTCTGACTTTTACAGTACTAACACACAGAAGATAATCTCTGCAAATATTATTTAAAGACGTTCATTTTCCCGAAGGTGCATCTTAATATTCAAAGATATTCAACTCTGCCTCTTTTGAAGTCAGTTTTCTTGTCAGCATGCTTGTTGTGTTTCTCACCAAATATGAGTGGGTCTAATCTTGCCCAGTTCGTATTTGTCTATGGAGAGGCTGGAGCAGTTTTCCAGCAATCCTTTTATTAATCTATAATCCTACATCTTTTGCAAGATTTGCAATTTTACTTCGAAATATATTTGCATAGGATTTGCATTATACTGCTGGCTTTGCAAGCACAACACTAGCTCACAAACCTTGAGGACAGACAAGAACAGATGCTGGTGTTAAGGGGAGGATGAGTGAATGGGGATGTTTTATAGTTTTCTATTGCTACATAACAAAAACAAAGGGCACATACTGGTTATCTGCCAGATTTCCTGGGTCAGCTGTCTGAACACAGTTTACCTGGGTCCTCTGCCCAGTGTCTCACAAAGCTGCAATCCCAATGGCCACCAGGCTGTGTTCCCTTCCAGAGCTCAGGTCCTCTTCCAAGCTTAGGTGGTTGTTGGCAGAATTCTGTTCCCTGCAGCTCCAGGAAGGAGGCCCCATTTCCTTCCTAGCTCTCAGCCAGGGGCTGCTCTCAGCTCCTGGAAACCCCAGCAGTCCCTTTCCACATGTGCCTTCAACAACACCCAAGCTTATATCTCCAATGACTGCAAAAACAGCTCTCATTCCAGTCTGATAAAAATGGGAGTCTTTCTTTTCTTTTTCTGTTTTCACAGAGCTGGGGATGGAACACAGACACAGGGACTCACCCATACTAGCCAAACACTTTACCAACTGAGCTACATTCCCCAACTCAAAACAGTCTTAAATAATATAACATAATCATGGGGAAGATTATACATGGGCTTGATGCACTGGGGTCACCTTAGGGTGCATTCATGACTGGACCCTTTTTATAACTGATTGGTTCACCAGTGAATCAACTGTTGTTATGACTACTGTTGCCTCATAACTCAGAAATTCAAATACTGAACACCTGTGTACCTCTGGTACTCACCTTTCAGATCCATCCTCTCCATCCTTGCTGCCATGTCTGTAGTTTGCATCCCAGTATTCTTTCCAGAACTAATGAAAAGTACTGAGTCTTGCTCTATCCTCTACACCGCCCCTACAGAGAATGATCTGTGAGCCTCACTGTATTTTTTCTCCGATACCAGTAACTCCCCACTACCAGCAGTACAGTAGGCAAGTCAGTGCCTTCTTGGTCTTATTGCCTGAGAAGTCCTGTGCCAAGTGCATGCCTCTTCAACCCTACCTGTGCTCTCTCATCAGCAAGCCCAGGATGCCCACTCTGCCAAGACTGTCCTTACTGTCATCCATCCCACTGATCTTTGATGGAGGAACACAGCTCTATGACACCTGTCTTCGCCTCCCCAGGAGGAGTCACATCTTTCTTCCATACTCCCAGTGACTCTCGGGACAGAGCTACTGCAGCAGTTACCACCATAACAGCCATTGGTTTCCAGGTCCTTCTCTCCATCACACTGGGAGCAACTAACAGGCCAGATCTAGGTTTTCCTTCCTGCATTTTCCACAGTACCAAGGAACAGACAACAGCAACAGCTATGGAATTAATCCTATCTCCAGCACAGCATGGCAGCGAAGAGTGCAGATTATAAACTATCAAGCCCACATCTACACCACTTTCCAACTGTGCACTGTGGCCTGGATATGGTTTGAGTGTTCCCCGAGGTTTGGAAGTTGAAACTTAATGCTCGTTGTGAGGGACTAAGAAGGTGGAAACTTAATCTATGATGTTTAGAGGTCAGCTTTAGGAGGTGGTTAGGATTAGATAATGTCATTAGATGATGTCACGATTGAGTCCTAGTGGCTTCATACGAAGCAGCACCAAGACCAGAAGATACATACACACAGATGCACACCCTGCCTCTTGCCATATGATGTCCTGCACCACCTTAGGTCTTAGCCACAGGAAGACCAAGACCACATGTGGCTCCTTGACCTTGGACCTCCAGAACTGTGAGTCAAAATGAATCTCTTTTTTTATACCTTATTTAATGGGATTATGTTGTTAGCAACAGAAAACAGAATGATATTCTGTGTGATTCTGGCCAAATCACTCAACTTTTCTCAACTTCTCTCTGTGCCTTGATTCATGGTCTCTAAAAAAAGAACAATAACAGAAGGAAACAAAACTAAATACATTCTTACCATACGATCCCCCAGTCATACTCCTTGGTATTTACTCAAATGAAATGAAAATTCACATCTACACAAAAACCTGCTCACAGATGTTTATAGCAGCTTTATTCAAAATTGCTGAACCTTGGAAGCAACCAAGATGTCCTTCAGTGAGCAAATGGAAAAATACACTGAAGAACAGCAAACAATGGAATACATTAATGAGTGCTAAAAAGAAATGAACTGTCGAGCCATAAAAAGACATGAAGGAACTTTAAACACACATTACGAAGTGAAGGAAGCCATTCCATTTAGAAAAGGCTATGTGCTGTAGGATGCCAACTACATCCGGAAAAGATAAAATATGGAGACAGTGAAAAGATCAGTAGTTGCCAGGGATCAGGGGAGGAAAGAGAGGATGCCTAGACATAGCACAGAGGACTTTTACTTCGGTAAAGGTACTTTGCAGAGTACTTGGTGGGCACATGTTATTCTATATTTGTCCAAATCCATGGAGTGTACAACACCAAGGGTGAGCCCAAGCCCAAGTGTATGCAACCTATGGGCTCTGGGTGACAATGGTATGTCAATATAGGTTCATCGATTGTAGCATTGTGGCACTCAAGTGTGGAACACCAATGGTGAGGGTGTTGTTAAGTATCCGGGGGGGGGGGGTACTGTATATGGGATCTCTCCATACTTTCTAATCAATTTTGCTGAAACTGATCTTTAAAAATCAAATTAACTATTTTCTTAAGAGAAAAATCACATCTTTTATTAGGTAAAAATGTAATGATTTAGTGAAAATTTCTAAATAAAGAAATGCATGGGCAAACTCATTATGTCTAAATTTAAAACTACAGGGCAGCGACGTGCCTGTAAAGCAAAATGTGGGAAAACCAGAAATAAAGCTGAACTTCACTGAGCCCAGTGCCACAGCTGGTTGCTCTCACACCAGAGTCCACAGCCGACCCACCTGGTAAAGCAGCCCGACCGACACAGCTTCACCAGAGATCTAAAGGCCACGTGTGTGCTGGCTCCTCTCCTGAGTCACACAGACTGAGTATATGACAACAGCAAAGTCCCCAGGGCTACTGCCACACCAAAGCAAGTGAAAACCATGGTGGGGATCAGGGCTAAGTTCCTATGCAATGTATGGAGTAACCCTCAGACCCAGCTTGGCTGGACTCTAGCACTGCTCCAAATCACAAAATCTGCCCTGCTCCACTACATCCCCTCCTAGATTTAAACATTTGTTTTAAAAAGTTATCAAAAGTGACAATTCTTAGCATTTGCAGATATAGAAGAAGAAAAGTAGGTCATAATATGGGCAGCTTAGAAGGAGAACTACAAGGAGTGTGCTAACATGGTCCTGGTAGAATTATGCTAAAAGGAAAAAAAAAATTATGCTAAAAAGGAAGTGTTTAAATGAGAAAAAGTTCCCTTGGTTTATATTTATCTTAATATAAATATAGATGGCTATGTATGTACAGAAACACTTATAGATACTGTCTTAGTTACTTTCTCATTGCTGAGACAAAATACCCAACACCCAAAGTTAAAGAAGGAAAGGTTTATTGTAGCTCACAGTTTGTAGAAGTTTCAGACCATACTTGGCTGGCTCCAAGGCAGGGTGGCATGGCAGAGGAGAAATAGTCCATGGCAAAGCAGGGCAGGCAGAAGGCAGCAAGCAGGAAATCCAAGGGACAGTAATAACTTCCTACTGCCCCTTTCATATTCTATACAAGCTACCTGGCTTAGGGCAGGTGCCAAACCAATCAATGGACTAATTTAGTGAACTAACTAATCACACACCCTTAATCCCAGCATCACACAATTCTAGATCCAGCCACCTCTGAAACAGCCCCATCTATGACTGCATGAGGCTTTGCAGGGGGAGGGGGATATCTAGACACAAGCCATAACAGATATCTATACTTTTCTTTTTGGTACCGGGGATCAAACTCAGGACCTTGTGCCTGTGAGGCAGGCGGCAGAACCACTGAGCTAAATCCCCAGCCCCCAGACATCTAAGTTTTCAAGAGGTAATATACATATATGTATTTCATTCCTCTTGTAGCTATGGGGCCTGAAAACAAAGATACTCCCAAAACAATATACAGACCTAACACCCAGGTAGGAGTGGGTGTGTAACACAAGCCAGGGCTTCTTGCAGAAATGCCTGACTCAGGGCCAGGGATTTAGCTCAATGCTTCTGCCCCATACTTGTAAGCACAAGGACCCAAGCTTGATCCCTGGTACCAAAAAAAAAAAAAAAAAAGAAAAGAAAAAAGTAATGCCTGACTCGGGAAATATACAGGGTGAGCCTGGTGTGTAGTGCCAGAAAGTAAAAAAATGCCCAAAACAGCCAACAATTATGTCGTTACATCAAAGGTATATAGGAGACAAATCAAAGAACTTTCAAAAGCCAAAGCAGATTTGAGCAAGAAAAAAAAAGCAACCAGAGATTTAGCTCAGTGGTTCTGCCACCTGCCTTGCATGCCAGGTCCCGAGTTCAATCCCCAGTACCAAAAAAAAGAGAATACAGGGGGAAAAAAAGCAGTTTATAGTGCCAGGTACAAAATAAGTATCTGTAAGTCCATAGTGATACAAATTATTGAATAAAGCAATAAATGATATGGGGCATGGCAAATCTCCCATTCAAAAGAATTCCAAATAATCCATGTCAGCCAGGCAGGTCTGCGGATGCCATAGCAATGCCCAGAGTCACGCGGAACGCGCCAAATCAGCCCGCTGCAGACAGGCAGGTCTGCGGACGCCATAGCAACGCCCCAGTCCTGCAGAACCGCGGAATCAGCCCGCACTCCAGATCCACTGCACACCCCCCACCCCGGATCCACTGCACACCCCCCACCCCACCCTGCTCCTCTGGCCTCTTCTCTGTACAGCCACCTGGTTCCACACTACAAAGACGCAGATGACACCGGACCACCGGACCACTGTACTGGGTAAGTTGGAGTCATCTTCACCTCCCATCAGGACCGGGACTATCTTCAGGGGAAGGGAAGCTGGAACCTACAATACAACTCTGCAGAGTTCAACCCTACAGGAGGACAGGGAGCTCAACTTGGGACTTGCAGCCAAAAATCTGCCTGAATCTCATGGGTCTGCGACTAGCTTGCTGAGACCCATAGACTTATATCTGCACACTGCAACCCACATTGTCTATTGTGACAGCAGAGACATACCCTGAAAGAGGCCTTTCATCTTCATTGTTATTTTTTATTCCCAAAATTAGTTTTATTATTTTGTTTTTTTTCTCTTTTCTCTTCTTTTGCTCCTCTTATCTTTAATTTTTTTTCCTACTCTTTGCAAATATTTGTTTTTCTCTCCTTTTTTTTCTTTTCTTCTTTCTTTTCCCTTTCCTTTCTCTCTCTCTTACACTCACTCTCTTGCTCTCCCACATTGTTCATCTTCCATTTTTGTCCCTGTTTTGGTCCTCATTTGGAGTTCTTCTTTATTTTCCTATTATTCTCTTTTTCCTTCTCACCTGTGTCCTCTGACCACACTGCTAACCTTCCCCATCCTTCTTCCCATCAGTCCCTCCCTCCCCAACCCCTTCTAACTCCCAATCCCAAAGGGTAAAGTTGTTATATTGAAGAGTTTATTCACTATATGTTGGGTTGGTCCTCGATCTTGATGTAATTCACATAGCTAAAGGTGATAGATTAATAACTACCAAAAAATGTCATTTTCAAAGATGTACCTGATGCAGTGCTGTTGCTGATTGTATCACTTGGGCTAAGGTGTTGGTATTGATCTAGTCAATGAACCTTCCTAGTATAAGGAAAATGAGATAGCCTTAGAGTCATTAGAGACTAAAAACTTAAAGACCAGCTATATCTGGAAGACACCTCTGAGAAGCAATCATTCCATAAGG
>NW_004624826.1:611018-641218 GCF_000247695.1 Heterocephalus glaber | reverse complement strand
GAGGGAGAGGGAGGGAGGGAGGAAGGGAGGGAAGGAGAGAGAGAGAACACAAAACAAACCCCCTGGCCCATAAGCCTCAGCATGATGGCAGCTCCTGTGTCACTGGAATGTGGATTTCTAGGCCTTTGCTCTTCCATTTGAGTGGGAAGCCTCTGCCTGTGACTTTGCTGTCACACTCTCGCTCCCACAGCCTGACCCTGTTGATTGGCTGTTTCTGCAGCTGTCCCAGCTGATGTCACAAAACTTGGCTGAGGACCTGAGAGGAACAGGTTGGTTTGGAAGTTTATAACTGAGCAGCCTGGCTCCACCAGCAACCCACAGAAGTATGGAAGGGCTGGGACCAGTTTCAACAAGATGGAGCAAACACAGACTGTCACTCACTGTTCGGGAGAGGTTAAGGCTACACTAGGCAAGTAACACGCTGTGTCCAACTAACAGAGGATCCCAAACAGGGTATGGAGTGCCACTCTGTCTAGAGAGGCAGCACAGTGGTCAGGAGCCCAGGTTCTGGAGCCAGAATCCTGGCCATTGACTGACCATAGACTGGGTGACCTTGAACAAGTTGCTGACCTGCCTCTTCATAAAGTAATTACTCGGATTCAGTGAGTTGCCACAGGCAAAATGCCTAGAGCAGTCCCTGTTCTATAACTGACATTGTCAGAGATGTGCCATTATCATTAGTATTTCTGAACCAGCCACTTGAATTCTGATAGAGCTTAGTATAGTGTCACTGATTACAGAAGAAAAAGAGATAAACCACTCCCTGCCTGGTCCCTCCTGGTTTTTCCATGAAATGGCTTTCAGGTTCCTACCTCTAAAAAAATCTAAGGGAATACCAAGTCAAATTAAAAAGTATTAAAAGCTAATATGCACCCTGAACTGTTCAAACCCCTTCTCTTCCAGCTCCTTCTGGGCCAAGATAAAGACCCACTTGGGTCCACAGTGACAAAACAGAGCAGCGAAAGATGGGATGGCTGTCAACAAGGACAGGATACTAGGTGCCTATGTCCGAGATGCCTGCAGAGTGCTTTGCCCTGGAGAGGCAGCCGGAGGTCAGGTGACAGGGCTACCCTGGGGACCTAGGATGGCAGCTCCAAGGCTGGGAGCTCTGGGGAGGGCCTCCTGTCTTCAGGAAGGGAGGGGAAAGTGACCCTCAGAACTGGGTCTCACAGACACCTTCCTCAGCCCACAGCCCCTGAGACCGAGGCTCACTAGGTTGTTCATTCACAATACACATCCTGCCAAGCCAGGGGCTCCCTGGCCCAGGGTGCCTTCACCGTCTCAGGCAGCTGGAGGAGAGAGGCTGAGGAGGGAGGAAAAAGCCTCAGAATGACTGTTTTGGGTAGGAGAGAGCCAGGGTGTGGTTACCTAGTTAACCAACCCTCGGGTGAGGAGATGAACAAATCTTCTAAGGATGGCTGGTGGTTAAGGAGACAGGGTAAACTGCTCACATTACAGAACAAGGGTGATCCCCACTGGTTAGGCAGCAGAGTTGAGCTCATGGTGGAGAGGTGATTTGTAATCCCACAGCCAACCATCATGTAGTTAAATGTCTCTCCAGGGAGCCAGGAACTCAGGCAGCCAGAGAGCCTCGGGAACAGCAGCTGCCCTGTTATTTTTCACACTGATTAGATGCCAAAGGACAGGGTGCTATATGGAATATGCAGAGATGCCAGGTCTTCCATCCAGACCTGATATGTGCACCAGAGTCCCTGCATGGGAAACTCCACCAACCAAGGGGCCCTCACCATAGGGGCTTATGCTGCCAATTATTTTTTATTTTTCCCCCCTGCAGTACTGGGGATTGAACCCAGGACCTTTGCACTGACCTACCTCCCCAGCCCTTTTGTAAATTATTTTGAGACAAGGTCTCACTAAGTCACCAAGTTCCCCAGGCTAGGCTTGAATTTGCAATCTTCCTGCCTCAGCCTCTATGAGTGCTAGGATTATAGGCATGCACCACCACACCTGGTTTGTGGTGCCAATTCTTGCTGCTTTCCAGAGTCCAGCAACTACCTATCACTACTTGACAATTAACAAAGCCTTCTATGAAGAATCTCATTTAACCGTGATGACCCATTCAGTAGGAAGTACTTTGATAAATGATAATGTCCCAGGACAAATAGGGAAGGTTTCTCTCTAGCCACACATGGAAGGGAGATAGGAGTTGTGAACAGCTACTGGGTATTTATTATGGTCCAGGCACAATGCTAAGGACTGAGACCACCTTTGCATTTAATTCCCGCAGGGTTGACATCTTCCCTATATTACAAAGAAGAATTTGCAGTGGAGAAATTCATCCCTTGGCTCTCAAAATGATTATCATGGTCCTTACCTTCAAGGAAATAGACACTGGGGTAAATGCAGAGAAAGAAACCTCCATAGAGTATGATGGTAACATAAAGGAAAGGCAGGCTGCTTCACAGGCATGTGGGAAAACTAGAACAGAACCCCAATCTGGCTCACAGGGGACAAGGAGAAGTTGAGCTGAGTCTTGAGGAAACAGACTTCAGCCACCCATAAAAGGGGTTCTTTCCAAGGCAGAAGGGAGAGCAGAGCCAAGTGTGGTGGTGCACACCTGTAATCCCAGCATCCTGGAGGCTGAGGCAGGAGGATTGCAAGTTTGAGCCCAGCCTGGGCAACTTTGCAAGACCCTGTCTCAAAATTTTAAAAAATTTAAAGATGAGGATGTAGATCAGTGTGAAGCCCCTGAATTCAACCCCAGTACTTCCCCCCTCCAAAAAAAAAAAGTGCAGGAATAGAAATGGGTACACACAGGGCACAAGCAGGGTGCAGGGAACAGCCTGATCCGACTGCAGCTTGAGGGCCCAGACAGAACCCTACATGCTCAGAGATCAGACTCTAGCCTGAAGGCCATGAACCATGAGCACAGGTGGCTGTTACCTCCAGACAGATGAGCCAGGCAGCAGTGGCAAGGCCAGGGAGGAGGGGCAGAGGCCTAAGCCACAGCTAAGGCCTGGAGGCCTACTGCAGCTGTGTGTGCAGTGAGGGACAGAACCCCACTCATAGGGTGCAGGGGGAGACTCACATGTGAGAAAACTTAGGAGGCAAATCAGTAAGGGTGACTCATATGAGGGCTAGGCAGAGAACAGTCTAATAAGGTGACCCTGAGCTTATGCTCTTGGGTGAGTGACATGCCTTTCAATGAGATAAAGACACAGAAGAAGAAAAATAAAGGCAAAAGGGCTCAAAGCAAACAGGGAAGAATACAGACGTGATGAATCCAGTTTTGACATACTGAATTTAAGGTGCCTTTGGGACATCCAAATGGGGATGTCACACAGGATGTATGAGTCTCGAGCTCAAAAAAGAAGTATATGAAAATCAAACAATGACCTTATTTACAGCTAGTGCTGTGGACTGCCTGGCAGTGTTCCTGGACAGGAGAAAGGTACAACTGGGGACACAGATGATGTGGCCTGGCTGGACACTGGGTAAAGCAGGGACGGTCAACATGACCTTGTAGGGTCTCCAAGCCAGGAGCAAGCAGAGTGGACTCTCACTAGGTTCACTTGCCACATCTATACCATGTTCAAGCTTTGAGGAAACCCTAGATTGCCTACATACCAGCTCTGTGAGCCAGGGCAAGCTACTGAACTCTCTGCACCTCAGTTTCCTCATCTATAAAATGGGATGCTGCTCTACAACACACAGAGTCGTGGCAGAGATCAAGTGATGTAACCCTCGTGACGTGCTCCATGTGGAGCTGACATGCTAACAGCACAGAGCGCCCTACTCTCAACTCTGGTGAGCAGGACAAGGACAACAACAATATAATTAGTTTGAGTGAGTCACTTTACTTCTGGGACCCTGATCGATAAAGGAGCAATACCGTCTGCCTGGTAACAATGAATATGCAAATTCACTTAAACAAGTGTGAAGTGGGACACGAATAACAAATAGAGGCTTTTCAGCTGAGTCTCAGTGTATGTTGTTTTGTCCCATGGCAGTGCCTCCCTGGCCATAACAATACTTCGAGTCCCAAGGGGAAACCAGCCACACCACAAAACCTATGTGATATGTGATGTGCAAAAAATCACAGGAGAAAATACTTTTCAGCCATACGAAGGGGCAAAATGTGACACATGCTATGACAGGCTGGCCCCTGCCGACACTACACTTGGTGAAATAAGTACACACAGGAGGTCATTTGCACCAGGACTCTAGAAGAGAGAAGACTCTAGAAGACAGACTAGATAAGAGGCAGGACAGAGGTTACCCAGGCTGGGGAAGAAAAGGGGGTTATTGTTTAGTAAGTATTGAGTTTATGTGGCAGGTAATAAAAAGGTTTGGGGCCCAGACAGTGGCGATGGGTACAAAGTATTGTGATGTAGGTAAGTGCACTTGTACACTTACAAATGGTTAAAATGAAAAATATTATGCTTATACACGAATGTGTATTAAAAGCCGCAGAAGTTATCAAAATGAGGGAGACGTGTCCAGTGCACCCTGTTGCCAGTGCCAGGAGCGTGGGTGAAGGGTCCCCCGAGGCCGTTTAGGGCAGCAGCAATCCACTGGTCTTCTGCATATCCACCTCCTGAGATGGACAAAAACTGCAACCTTCAAAAGGACCTGGGAGCAGTAAGTGGATATGTAGTCCAGGCCGGCTCTGAACTCACGATGTAGCCCAGGCTGGCCTCGAGCTCACAGCAATCCTCCTGCCTCAGCGTCCCGAGTGCTGGGATTTCAGGTATGCACCACCAGGCCTAGCTTAGTTTTATTTTGAGACAGGGTCTTTCTAAGTTCCCCAGGCTGGGCTTGAACTTGTGATCCTCCTACCTCAGGCTCCCAGAGTGCTGGAATGCACCACACCTGGCTCCAGGTTTTTTATTAAGCAGCTCTGCCCCAGTTCAAAAATCAGTCCTGAGTCACTCACCTCAGGAACAGAACCAAACTCTTCACAATGAGCAGATTTCAGTCTCGTGTAAATTCTAGAAAGATAAATGTATCTGCTCACTTGTGATCAGGTATTCAGTAGGTATTCAGGAAACCAGATTCTCTTGTGTAGTTCCTGGGAATAAATTTCTATGAATAACTTACCATTCTCCTTCGGTCTAATGCAATAATGCAGCTCTGTTCATACCAGCCTTCCTGCTATTCCCTGAACTTGCAAAGTCTATTCCTGTCCTCCCCCAAGGCCTTTGCACTTCCTGTTCCCTCTGATAGTCACTCTTCCTCCAGATACCCACATGGCTCACTCCTTCTTTTCAGTCACATCTCTAGAGACTCAAGTATCACCACAACCCAGAGCCTATGTAAGATGACATCCACCTCCTACCTCCTAGCACAATCTTCACATTGTACCTTACCATTCTGTAGAGAATTTACATGTGGTCAATAAAATATTTACAATCTCTTCCTGTAACCATTCCTAATCACTGGAATATAAGCTCCACGCAGACAGGGACTTAGTTCAACTTTTTAGGCTTCTATGTCCCCATAGCCTAAGAGTAATATTGGCTCAAAAAAGAAAGTCAATACTTTATTAAAAAATTTGTGGGGGAAACATTAGGTTCTGCTACCAGTAAAGCAATCTGTAGCTGTATGAGACTGCCCTATCCCAGGATCCTGGAGAAAATAGTGCTTTCCTCTGGCCAAAAAGAAGACAGCTGTACTCACCCCCACACTGCTCAAACCCTATCAAGTGCTTTCCAAAGTTTAATCAAGTGGAGTCCCCTTTTATAGAAAAGCGGGGGGGGGGGGAACACCCCCAATGTTTGGATGAATCAATCATACACAGTATATCCACATTGTGGATCATTATCCAGGAATAAAAAGAAACGAAATGCTGACACGTGTCACTGCAGGGATGACCCTTGACAACATTATGCTAAGTGGAAGAACCCAACACAAAGGTCACACATTAGATGAAGCCGTTTCTATGACGTGTCCAAAATGAGCAAATCCGACGACCGGCAGGAAGTGCTGTCCCCTTCCCAGCACTGAAGGCCCCAGCAAAAGGGCACCCTCCCCTCCCCTTCCTGCCCCTCCCCTCCCCTCCTGGCCTCACCCAGGGTTTCTCTTCCAGCAGCTTCAACGGATGTGAAGGTGTGGGAAGAGGGAAGCAGAGCTGGTGGCCAGTCTCCCACCACACGGGAGTCATCCCTTATCAGCCAAGCTCTAGAGCTGGTCAGGTCCATCCACAGTGTAATCTGGCCCTCCCCTGGAACCCCGCTGGTGGAGCTTCTTGGGGCTTCATCATCTTATGCTCACATGATTATCAAGTAGTCACTCAACCAATGTCTACTGAGCACAAATGCCACATGGGAGAGGCCGCCAATGCAGCTGCTAGCAGTGTCACCAAGAGGGGTACACGGTGCCTGCTGCAAGACACAGGAGGACAAGATGACCTACTCAGGAAAGGCCTCCTCAAGGAAGGACTGTTTCTGCTGAAGAGCAAAGACGCTGCTATTAAAGGAGCCAGATGAGGCTGCTGTGTATCTCTCGGGGTATTTATCTGCATTTGTGAGATGTGTTGAAACCCAGAGGAAGGCATCAAAATGATACCAATGAATATAAATAGCCCTTTATGGTTTATAAAGCATTTTTCACACATTATCCCAGATTCAACAATTGCATCAGAGAGACAGGAGAAGTGCCAGGCTCTCTGTTGTATAAATGAGGAAATTGAGATGAACAGCAGGTAGATGCCTCACCAAGGTCATGCATCAAGTCAAGGAGAAGATGCCAGACCACTCCCATTGCTCCTTGCCACCAAGTGCTCTGCTCACTGCATGCCACAGCCTCCCAAGGAAGCTAAGGAGGGCAACGATAGAGAACAAAGGACACACGCTGGTCAGGCACCATGTTAAGCACTAGATGCTCAAAGATAGCTGTGATGTCATGTTATCCCTTCCCCCAGGAGCAGCGAGTCCTCCCTGATCTGTGACAGCCTCCTCACTGGCTGCAGCATCTACTGATCATGGACTCCAGCTGTCAGTACCCACACCAAGCCTTCCCTATCTTCCCCAAATTGGGTTTGATCTCCCAGCTACATACTTTCTTAGCCTAGTAACATAGAGCTATTCAAGGCCTGTCCTGTCCATGTCTGAGCACCAGCAATCTGCAGAGTGCTACTAGGATATTAGCACAGCATCCCGAGAGAACCCACAGATATCTGAGGAATGTAGTCAGGCATGGTGGTGCACACCTATAATCCCAGCAGTCTTGGAAACTGAAGCAGGAGGATCTCAAATTCAAACCTAGCCTGGACAACTTAGTGACTTAAAGTCTAGGGAGGTAGCTTAGTGGGAAGGCCCTGGATTTGATCCCCAATACTGCAAAACAGACAAAAAGATATCTGAAGAATGGATGAAGGAACAAGCATACATACACCCAGGCTGGGCAGGGCCAGAAGCAATTAGACTTGGGGCATTGTTAGAAAGAAGATCAGAAGAGCTTGATTCCAGAGAAGCTTTGTCAGAAGCCCTGATAACTTTATCCACTTAGGTGTCTCCTCATACCAAAGACTGGACTAATCCTGAGATTACAACCATCCATGAGGTCAATCCCAAATCCAGCCCTAAAACACACAATATAGGGAATACTTCGGCATGGCGCAGTTCATTAGGAACCCCAAGACAGCATGCAACCTCCGAGTCCACTGTGACCATGTGTCCTACTGCCTGGGATCACCCAGTGTTATGGTTTGTGTTTAGATGTCCCCTGAAAGCCTCATGCAGTCAGAAGTGGGGCTTTTTCTGAGGTAGCTGGATCTAGAGTGTGTGGCCCTGGGATTGATTCATGGTGCAATGCTAGACTCAAGGACCCTAGGATTAAGGGTGTGAGTGCTACCCACCCTAAATAGTCTGGATAAGATAATAGGGCCATGAAGACCCAGTTAAGGTTGCTTGTTGGTTCCCTTGCTTGCTTGCTTTTGCTGTCCCTGCTTGCCATGAACTGCTTCTCTTCTGTGATATCCTCTCCCATGCCACTCTGCCTTGGAGCCAGCCAATTATGGACTGACACCTGTACAAACTGTGAGCTAAATAAAACTTTCCTCCTTTAGCTTTAAGTGCTGAGTATTTTGTCTCAGCAATGAGAGAAAGGTAACTAAGATACCCAGGAACACTCAGATTGCTCCCCAGAAAGAGACCCAGCTATTTAAAGGGCTAGCACCCATGAAGGTATACAAGTAATCGAGAAAAAAAGTCTTGAAATCCTTCTGCACTGCTGGTAAGAAGACAAAATGGTATCCACTATGGAAAACAGTCTGGAGGTTCCTCAAAACACAGAACTACCACCAGATACAGGAGTGCACACTCAGAGTCCTAGCAACTAGGGAGGCTGAGGCAGAAGAATTGCTTGAGCCCAGGAATTTGAGATTGGCCTGGGCAACACAGCAAGATCCTAGCTTAAAACAAAAAAGGTCCAGCAATCTAATTTCTGGACATATATCCAAACAAAAATTCAAAGCAGGGGCTCAAAGAGATATGTGCACATCCATGTCCATACCAGCACAATTCATATTAGCCAAGAAGTACAAGCAACTCAAATACCCACAGATAGAGGAATACATAGAGCAACTATACATATACATATACAATGGAATGCTATGCTGCGCTCAAAAGGAAGGAAATACTGTTACTTGCACCTGGATAAACTTTGAGGCCATTATGATAAGTGAATTAAGCCAATCACAAAAGGACAAGTAGTATGGTACTCTCATACAAGATATCTAAAGTAGTCGAAATCATAGAAATAGAAAGTTTCTTTCGCCCCAAGGGCCACAGGAGAAAGAAATATATTTAATAGGAGCAGAGTTTCAGTTCTGCAACATAAGGCATTCTAGAGATCTGCTGTAAGAATGAGAATATACTTAACATTACTGAACTGTACACTTTTTTAAAGTTAAAATTAATGTTATGCCTTTTTAACAACCATAAAGAAATCTTGACAGCACATTAAAAAAAAGAAACAGTTGCCCAAGACAGATACCATAAATTCAGAAAGAAAATCAGGAAAGTGAGAGACCAAATGAGAGATAAGGAGAGGGAAGAGCCAGCCGATCATTAAGTCCACATATGGAGCTGGGAGTCCACACCAGCTGTGGGGCTGGGAAAGGAACAGGAATGCATCCATCTGCCGGAGCTCCAAGGAGGAATGTGGGCCCCTGGGGCAGAGCCCTTCGCTCTCTGCCGGCTTCCCCCTGGGAGAGAGGTGGTCTTCACTACCACCTCTCAGCACAGCACCCCAGAGAGGATCCAGGACTTCAGCAGGCTCAGAGCCTGGTCTCTGGTCCTTACCACAACCGCTGCTCTCAGGGGCCTCGGGCCCCACTTTGAGGCCTGTAGCTTCTGAGCGCATAAGAGTACCCAGCAACCAAAGCCCGCAGAGTTCTGCCCGATGTTAGCCTAGCACTGTTCAACATAAAAGGACACCATCAGGCATAGTCCTTTACACAGATCCCATGCCCTAGTTCTTGACAGCTGTAATTACAGCCCAAACAGCCTTTGAAAGGGAAATTAAAAAAAAAAAAAAAAAAAAAAGCAGCCTGGACTTAGCAGTGAATTGTGAGTTTGGGGTAAGACACAATCAGAGCTTGCTCTTAATGGTAGGCAGTCTAAACAAGCGACTGGACAGCCAGACCAAACAGCTTTCTGGCCAATTAATTTCTCCTTCTAATTTAATGAGCTGCTCATTAGGTGCTGGAAGCAGCTCCCATGAAGGGGCTGCAGAGACAGTACAGGGGCCATGGCCTGGCAGACGATGAGGGAAGATGACGCAGGGCCACTGCAGTCCCCAGTGCCTCCACATCTGCAGAGCAGCCACCCCTCCCCCATGACCAGTCACTCCTGCCTCCAGAGGTGTCCTCCTGAGCCTCTGATCATTCTATAAAGTTGTGTTCCTGCCACTGGCTCCTGTACCAGGGAGATGCCCTGTCCTAGTTCCTTGCTTCCCAGCTGGGATCCTGACTCATATCTGCATCACAAAGAGCCTTCAGAGGAGACAGGCAGCTCAGCCCGTGATGTGAAGCTGAAGTCCACCTGTTAACAACAACCTGACCTAGAATTGTTTAACCTGCTCAATGTTCTATGTCTTTATCTATAAAACCTCACAGCAGGGGCCGGGGATTTAGCTCAGTGGTTTCACCGCCTGCTGCGCAAGCACAAGGACCTGAGTTCGATCCCGGTACCAAAAACCTCACAGCAACATCCTCACCTCATCTAGGGTAGCTGGAAACAGTCACAAAACATCATTTCAATATCAAAACACTTCACAAAGCACCTGACATGTAAGTAGCTACTACTTTTGGTAGCTACGATTTGTAGAGATGTTACTTCCATAATGATAGTGACCTTAGCAACAAAAGATTCTGTCCTTCAGTCACATGTGAATGAAAGAGGGACTTTCCTTGGTGGACATTGAGTGACAGGCCAGCTCCGCGTCCACTCCTTCCTATCCCAGCAGCAGCGATGAGGGCAGCAGCCCTCCTAACAATGGTAACATCCCAGTCAGTCTCTGGACAAGGCCTCTGTACCTGCTTTCTATCCAAGGTAAAAGGAAGAGGAGAAGAGGCCTGGAAATTCTGAACATCAAACCTGCAGTCAAAAGGGTGATAAAATCTGCATGTGTCCCCAAGACCAAGCAGAAAAACCCCTTTCTTGGACTGGGGTGACACTTTACTTTTCCTTTCTGAGCTTCAGTTTAAGCTAGAAAATGAGGCTGACATGATCCTCACCTCCGCAGCTTGCTGTGAACATTAAAGGAAATTACTCATGTGAGAGTGCTTTAAAACTACTTGTTACTTAAGTCCATGATAAATAGTATTGTTGCATTGAACAGTAGTCTCAATAAATTCAACTTAATACTGAAAAAATAAAGCCAGAAGCCTGGGAGGATCAAGTTACTGAAGAGATGATTTTATTAGGTTGATGAACCATTCAGAAAAACAGGAGTAAACATGCTTATCTTCTTTCCCAACACTGCTGTCATTGAATTGAGGTTTCTGCTAATCAGATGAAGAATTGGCTGAAAGTGAAACTAACAAAGCAAAAGGAAATACCAGCATCAGTTCCATGTTTTCTACTTAAGCGAGATTCTAAAGACAAGGAACAATGAGCCCAAACCAGGCTACATCTGGAGATGACAAATCTAGCCATCTCTAACACCTGTTCTCTCTAAAAAGTAAGTATAATACAGTTTACCAATCCCAAGTCTACCTTTAAGATGAACAGGCCTAAGATAATTTCTCCTGTTCCAGTGCACAGAACATGGACAAACTCTTTCACAGTGGTTAGAAGACAATTTGCTTCTTGTCCAATCTCAGCTCTATGTACCCAAGTCAGAAGACACAGGTTGGAACATATGCCAAATGTTCTAGAGAACAAGAAGCAGCAGGAGAAAATGCACACACATGCCCAGAGTCTTAAAGCCACCAATCAATGAAATTTTGTTGAAATCTCACAGTCTTGAAAAATTCAAGTAAGTTTTATAATTCTATACCATAACAAATTGCCTTTTAAAAATATGCTTTGAGTCAATTACCAGCTAATTACTAAGCCCTTCCCCTAACATATTTAAGTCAAAAGGATTCTTCGCCATTCTTGATCACAACCTGGCCAACTGTCACACGTGTACCTCAGTATGTGGTGCCGCAGATTACAAGGGAGAGAGGATGGTACCCTGGGCCACACATCCACTTCAACCTTGGCTCTGAATCGAGACCGACCATCCAATGTGAACAGCCTCCAGGACAGCACAGGGAGAAGAGGCTTGGGGCTTGCAAAGGATGCAGCTGTCCATTTTGACAACTCCAGCACCACCTGAAAAGGCCAGCGGCTAAGACGCTTCAACTGCAGCTGCACACCCCCCCACTCTGACCACTCACCCGTATCCGGCGCATGGCAGCCACAATTTCCACCCTGCTGTTAGGTCTCGGCACATCCAGGCTTCCTACGTACTGTGAGAAAGAAAAGCACACGTTGAGAAGAGAGAGGACAAGTGTCCCTCATCACAGAATGTTAGTGCTTGTTTGGTTGGTTTTTGGTTTTTTTGGAGACAGCATCTCACTATGTAGCCCAAGCTGGCCTTGAACTCATGGCAATTCTCCTGCGTCAGCCTCATGCCCTGCTTTTTAGTGCTGGAGAGCGTTGGAGGTCACCAAGTTCATCTCCCCATTCTACAGATGAGGAAATTAAAAGCCAAAGGGTATTTGAGATTGTTTCTAAAATTATAAAAAGCAACTTAACCAGAAATTACTGTTTCCTTTTTATCTTGCTTTTAATCAGAGAGGTAGCAGAACACTGTGTTTAACCAAGCAAGCTTCAGAATCAGAAAGACTCCCACCATTATTTTCATGGCAAGGCACTTTGCCTTTCTTTGACTCAATTTCCTGCTCTGTAAGATTAAATGAATTAAAATCTATTACACAAAAGTACTTGGCAAACATTAATGCACCTTAAAAAAGAAAGGATTACATACTTTTTTAATTAATGGAACTGTTAGCCCTGAACATATTGGAGTCCTCATATATTTGAATAAATCCCTGATTGGGGGAAAAGAATGGACTAGATTTTTTATTAAAAGTTTGACCTGATTATACTTTTAAATTATTTTTAAAACCAAATTACATGCAGGTTAATGTTTAATATGTAAGTACTTTCCTGTTGTAAACTATGCAAATAATGTAGAAATATGCAGAGCAAAAGAATAAAGTCCTCACTCTTGACAGCTCAACACACATCTCTTTTTGTGTCCTAATGGACATTTATTCACTGACACAGCAGGGATTTTTTTCTGTTAAAAGGCAAAAAGGTTCACATTATGTTCTTCTGCAACTTAGTTTTTTGGGGTTGTTTTGGGTTTTGGTTTTTTGAGAGAGGGTCTCACTATGTAGTTCAGTCTGAACTTGAACTCACTATGTAGCCCAGGCTGGCTTATAGGCATATACTACCACACTCAGCTTAGTTTTTGACTTTACAACTTGGGCATCTTTCTGGGCCGCTGTTGACAGGTCTATCACACTGCGTATCATGGCTCCCCTACTTAGGGACACTTCACACTGCATCATTATGCTTCTATGGACTGCCTCATCGATGTATCTTTGAGCTCATCCAAGCTGCTCTTTATGTTAGATTCCTAGAAGTGAGATTGCTGAATCAAAAGTACAGATAATTTCTAAATATCACTCCATACGAGGATAAAAGAAAAAAAGAGGACAACCCAACATTCATTAAGTATGTACGATGGTGGTTCCTTCAAACACATTACCGTGTTTCGTACTGACCCATTGAGGTTTGTTTTTCCTATCTACCCGTGAACTACATAAGATGGTCCAAGAGATAGGCATGAAATTAACAGCTCCAGAATAACTTACTCAACTACTCAAGCAAGGATTACATTAGTAGGGGAAGATAAGAATAGGACAATCATCCAAGCAGGAAAGGTATTTCCTGTGGTTATAGGAAAGCAAAGATTTTCCCAAAATTTGGAACAAAGGTCTGACCCCAGTGAGGAGGGCTTTGATCCTAAACACTGCTAACAGTGTTCACCTACTACCAACATCAGTCTGTGCTGGAGAATGCACTTCTGAGCAGCCTGTGAGCTGCCTGGCAAGCAGCAAGCACAGCATGGTTTGATCTCCAGGGCAATAGCCCCAACATGGCATATGGGGAACAACCTGCTATTGAGAAAGGGCCTTGAAACTGGACAAGGTGAATGAGTATATCTAGTAATACGATCAGACTTCATTTGGTTGACCCCCCCCCCCCCGCCGCCAGGTCTGCTGGGGCAGCACAGTCTGTCAATACGTCATTGACCCACATAGACAGGAAAGCCCTGAGGCCCCAGTTCGTGACTGCCCAACTCGAAAGGCCCTCCAGCCCAGGGGGCAGTTTCCATGCTCGCTCTCCTGCACACTGCACAACAGAGGGCACTGCACTGCCCTCAACTCAGTGCAGCCAGGAACCTGAGCCTTGGGGGGCTGATGTTCCCCCCAGCACCACGAGAGGGCTGGGACCTCAGGACCCAGCAAGGTCACCTGTTACAGAGAAGCCTTTCCACGCTGCTCCCTGCTGCCCAGTGGGATCCAGGACTGAGCCTGAACACAAACACCCAAAAGAGGACCCCCTTGTTCCCCCCATCTCTCCCTCCTCAGGGAGGGGCACTGCTAGACTAAGAGTGCTGAAGCAGCCTGGAAATGTGGAGAGCACAGGGAGGACAGAGGCAACACAGATGCAGAGCAGAGGTGGCTTTCCAGCTCCTCACTCGATTCCCTAACAGTGTGGGCAGAGCTCTGCACATGAAGAGCTCGTGTTAGGATGCCAGCACTTGCAGCCTCCAAGTGCCTACCTCGCTACATCGACCCCACCCAGGCTAGTAGTGTGCACACACACCACACACCTCTACATACCCTCGCTGTACATATGTGTTCAGACACCTTATGTGCCACCCTCTTCCCTCGCACTGCACACCCATGAGCACATCATACTCACACCACACTCTTCTTTCTTCCCCCCTTCCTCCCCAATCACAAGAAGACAGTCATGAATCTGCCCTTTTGAGAATCCATCTCCACTAACCCAGCTCCACTAGATAGCACTTCGGGGGCTTCCAAGGAGATTAAAAGGATGTAAGCAGGTCTACTTCTCCTAGACAAGAACTAACTGTCCACATTACCATCATGAATCAAAAACAGAACCACAATGCAGGAAGCAGAGCAAAAGCCAGAAAGCCATTTCTTGAGGGTAAAACCAGAGGGTGACAGTGAATACACCTTCCTATACATGCGTACCACTACCAC
This sequence comes from Heterocephalus glaber, assembly GCF_000247695.1. The sequence goes on along the minus strand of NW_004624826.1, from coordinate 626,454 downwards.
AGAAGAGTATCTCAGTAACCATTACCACCTCCACAGCTAGCGTCAGTCTATCCCTATCTTGAGCAAAATGTGAGAGACAGTGCACGATCAGCCTTGCTCCCAGAAGGGTGGTCTATGCAGTTGTTCTATTTCAGGGGTCAGACTCCATGCCTTTCCCAAGATAAACCACACCTAACCTGGCTGCCTCCTGCTTCAGATTGGAAAGTTTGTTTTCAGACTTGAACCTCACCCATTTCTGAGCTAGCAACCTTTAGAGACAGAGACTTCTGTCACTTCCAATAGAGATGGGCCAAAACCAATTCCATGCCTTCAGTCAAAGGCAGAGGTAGGTTACTGTCAGAAAGGGCTTTGCTTTTACTGCCTCTTCCACTGATACTGAGCTCTAAGAGTTCCTGGAACAATCAAGGTCAGTGGTCAAATGCCTGGTAATTAAGAGGAATAATTCCCAAAGTGGGCACTCATGCTCTCTTCTTTCCATCTCCCACGTCACATTCTTCCTTTCTTGTGCTAAGTAACAGCTAATACTGGTGACAGGGACCTGTCAATTCTCTCCACACACACCTCCACCCCTGCATCTACACCACTACTACCTGACCCCAAAAGCCTTTCTGTCTCCTTTCATCCATCCAGTGGCCTCCTCCTTGGTTTCTCCACTGCTGCTGTGGCCTCTCCAAACCATTCTCCACAAGGCTGCCAGTGATCTCCTTGAAATGCAAGTCAGATCATCTCACTGCCTTGTTTAAGAACCCCCCTTGCTTGTTTCCATCTGCTCTAAAAATGACAATCAAAATCCTCAGCACAGCCTACACAGCCTGCATGGTCCAGCTTCATTTCATGCCAGTGGCCACTCCAATTATGTAGAAGTTTCTCCAACACACCTTTTCTCCTCACACCCAAGGGCTTCTACACTTGCTCTTCCCTGTGCACAGAACATTCCTGTTCTACCTGCCCTCCCCTAATGCTCATCAATCTCCATCTCCCCTTTGCTGCCTTCTAGGGAAGGTGAGATGCCGACAGGAAGGACTCCTGTAACTCTCTACTGGTCTCTTTCACAGCATCAATACACAACCAAATACATGTTGTATTCAGCACTGGCTGACCATATCCACCACAAGTCCAAGCACAAAAAAGATGCTCAAAACATTTCTGACTGACTGGAATCCTCCAAGAATGTTCAGGGGAAGATCTCTACTCCAAGGAGGAACAAAAGGAGACCTGAGGTCTGGATTTGCCTGGTCTTTGGCCACTGGCAGCATTAGCCTGCCTCTTCTAGAGTCGACTATGTGTAGTCCTGTTGTGATTCTACAAATGTACCTGACTTTTATGCAGGTACCTGAATTGGACATAAGCTAGGAGCTCTTATAGTAGCACACGCAATTCCTGGCTTACAAAGAGATGATTAAACCTTTCTGTTGGTAGATTCTTAATCACCTGGCATTCTGTATGACATCTACAGCCTTCCTGTGTTTGCCTTCCAAGAATCCCAGCTGTGAGACAGCACACGGGGGCTCTATTCAGAACATCTACCACAGAGCTGAAACAGGAGAATAAAGTAAAAGAGTTTTTTAAATGCTAGGGCATATTAGATTTTCATTAATATCTAGAATGTATAAAAGATGCAAACTGGTTAATCAAGATAGGAGGTTATTCGTTCTATTTGTGGCTTCATTTCCAGATAAGCAGGAATTAACTGCATAAAGTATTAACTGACAGACTTGAAAAATTTTTGTAAGTTTCTGGACAACCTCAGCTTCAGAACTGGGTGAATCTTGGCACTAGTGTTTTCATTTTTCTTGCATCCACCCTATTTTCCAGCAATTAACCTCTGAAAACAGTGATAACTGAACTTCAGTGCCTCCTGGTATGTGAATTGTACCACAAAATGCAGAAAGAACCACTTGAAATATTCACCAATAGAACAATCAGCACCCGTAGACTTTTGACTGTCTTCCATCACTTGCCTCTGGGGACTCCCTTTATTTGCAATGGTTCTGTCAGATGTTTCCAGAGACAAGGTGAAAATCTGGATAACAAGCAAAGGTAAAGGCATCAGATGATTCTGCCTGTGATAAGGCTGGAGTAGCTGGTGTCAGACTAAGCCTCCCTCAAAAAACAAACAAACTCTGAACAAGGTATAAAAAGTAACTTTGTGTGGAATGTAGGACATAAAGAGTGAACAAATAGAAACTACTGGTGTTAGTTATCAACAGTGTAGCATTACTGGCTCATCAGCTGTAACAAATGTAACACATTAATGTTATCAATAGAGGAAACTGGGAAGGGGGAGACAGTACTTCTGTCCTTGCCATTCAATTCTTCTGTAACCCTAAAACTGCTTTTAGAAATAAAGTATATTAGTTAAAATAATAGTAATATCTTTGAAAGTCCTAGAGAGGGCAAAACCAGCCAGGATTGGCAGATAATCGACTCTGGAAAGAAAGGAGGGGCACTAAATGACACGGGTTCTTGCCTGGCAGCACGATCCCCCAAAGGTTAGCAGGTTGACTGGAGTTCAAGTACAAAAGCCACTCTGACAGCCTGGGGAGTCAGACACCAAATTGGGACAGTCCAAGGAGGCTGAAAGTGAGGCCAGAAATCTTCAAGCACAGCCTAGACAGGACAGAGATACCAAGCGGAGCGCCCGCCCTCCCCGCCAAGTCCCCCAGCCAGGATTTGGAGGATCCCTGAACTGCACTGTGCACAGGATATTCAAGGAGGCAGCAGAAGAGAATAGCTGGAAGAACAAGGAAGCCGAGTGGGGATCTTGGCTGCTGCCACTGCAGAGGAGGCAGAATTAGGATTTAAGAGCAGCCAAATTAACTCTCCTTAAGAACAAGAATCTAGGAGTGGTAGCATGCAACTGTAATCCCAGCACTCTAGGAAGCTGAGGAAGGAAAATTGCAAGTTTGAGCCCAGCCTGAGCAACTTAGCCAGACCCTGTCTCAAAATAAAAATGAGCTAGGGATATAGACCAGTGCAAAGGCCCTGTGTTCAACCCACAGTACTACAGGGGGGGAGGAGGAGAAGATGAGGATAAGGGCTAGGATGAAGACAAGGACAATGAAGAGGAGCAGCAGAAGGAGGAGGAGGGATGGAGCCCCTATAAATGGGTACAATATAAAGGTCTCTGGAGCTGCTGCATTCCCAGCTCTTATCTCTTCTCTGAAAACCGCTCAGTTCTTCTGCCTTGCCCCTCAGCATCCGCCACATGAGATTCAGGAGTAAAGCAGTTAGCAGATAGTTAATAGAAGGTGCTAGGTCTCTCCCAAGCTCCCAGCTTCTATATTCTGCCCAACTCTCTCCCTTAGGGATTCCAAACCAGATCTTGTTTCTATTCTGTACACTGCCCATCTCCTTATAGCTACCTGGTCTCCTGGCCACATCGTGTCTTCTCTCCAACATACACACAAGTATAAAAAAACAAAAGCAAAAGCCTGACAGCCTACTTGTGCCTAGAAGTCACCTGCTGTGATGTATCCATATCAGTGAGTCCCTTTACCAGCGCTCTACACTGACACCTTCCAGACACATAAGCAGGAGTCAAGGATTCAAATCCAGAAAGCACTGGAGGAGTCACATTGAAAGTTATTTACAAAAGAAGAATTAAAAAAAGTATATAAAGTATGAGGCCAGGCATGGTGGCGTACACTTGTGATCCCAGCTCTCTGGGCAGAAGGACTACACATCTGAGCCAAACCTGGGTAACTCAGTGACTCAGGGAGTCCATGTCTCACATTAAAAATAAAAAAGAGCTGGGGATGTAGCTTAGAGCAAAGGCCCTGGGTTCAATCCTCAGTAATATGGATGGATGGACAGATGGAGAGATGGATGGATATGATGGATGGATAGACAGACCAACAGGTGAAAGAAAGAAACAAACAAGGGGAGAAGGAGAGAGAGGGAAGGGGAGAGAGAGAGAACTTACCTCAGCCAAGTATCTGCCAGGGCTAATGAATGCTCACTATTATGACCCCGCCTAAAGGGACTCTTCTTCATAGTATCCCATCCCTGTCCTTCCCAGCATAGAACACAGTCTGCCACAGTGGCTCTGCCTGGCTCTCGTGGATTCTGTCTGTCTTCTCCCACAGAGTGTGAGTCCCTAGCGGACTGGGACCTTGTCCTTTCATTCTGTACTCCCAGATCTTAAAACAGGGCCTAGGAGAGGAAGCTCAAATAACTGCTGAATCACTGAGGACAGAGTGGCAGGCAGAGAAGTTAAGTGTCCTGCCCAAGGACACATCTGTTCATGGCAGAACCAGGGCTCAGAACCCGGTCCAGACTCCAGGCAAGTGTCCCTGCTCCAAAGGGAAAGTCCTTCCCTGCCTGCAGAAATGCTCTGTGCGGCAGCTGAGTGTCCTCTGAGCAGGATTATGAATGTGACCTGGGGAAAGTTCTCGGCTCATTTAGCATGGAACAAAGCAGCATTAAGTGCAGCAGGGCAGGAGCGGCCCCAGATTCCAGCGCACACACTCAGCCAGTGACCTTCTGCTAACCGCACAGGGGGAGGGGAGCAAAAAGAGCAAAGTTTCCCCCGTCTCACTCCCACTTCTGGGACGCTTCGTGCTGTACAGGTGCTAAGGTGACAGGGGCCCCTAGGGGTAGGAACCAGGAGCACTCATACCAACATCTACTCCTGGTCTTATTCTCATCTGCAACTGAGATGGAAACTCAGCACGGGCTCCTCCCCCACTCCCACTTGCTCACACACGCTCGCGGCCCAGAAAAGCTCTCAAAATGCTTGAAACGCAGCTGCACAGCACTATTTATTTGTAGCCTAAGAGGAATGAAGCACTTGTATTTCTTCCTCTCTCTCCCAGCCCATCTGAAAAAGGAAGCACTATTTGAAGGCCATCTGATGTGACTGTGTCACTATTGATCAGTAGCTCAGCAGGGCCTTGAATGTGCTAGAGATCACAGCAGAATCTTTCCTACTCCCCAACATTAACAGGCTGGGTGCAAAATAATCAAAATGATCATGGTGATCTATCTTTATGCTAATATCATGTAATTCTTTTAAATGGACAGAGGAGAGAATAGAACCATTTTATGTGCCTGTAGGGAAACTGTCTTTTGGTTCTTTCAGTCTCCGTGAGCAAAAGCTGAGACGAGTTGGCCTGATTGCTCATCTTTCTTACAAGGAGAGAAAAGCAGAGGAGAGAAAAAGCAGTAACACAGAAAAACTGTTCTAGCCTTCCCACTGTTAGCCCTTGAATAAAAGCCTCAGATCTGCAATTAAAGCCTCTGGCTTTGGCACGGAGACAGGTATGAGGCAGTGGTCTGAGCAGGTAGCACTTTCTGCTGGCCTGCCTAGGAAAAAAAGGGAAAGAGAAAATCCATGGCATTGTGAAGAGAAACATTGACAAAAGTTGTGCAATAATTAAATTATCTGTAAAATAACCGGGTAAACCAGAAATGGAGACATAAACAAAGAACACTATGAAATCGATAGGGAAGCTAGATCAACGGCAGAGCTTATGTGGCCTTAATTATCATTTGACCCAACCATTCATTTTCACAGAAGGGACAATTGAGACTTAGAGAAAGAATAAAAATATAGCTTGTGAATGGTAGAATCGGAATGAATGTGGGTCTCCCTCCCCTGCATTGCCACATGGATACTGCAGTAGGAAATAAACAACCACGGTGAATACAAGCCAATGCCCCATTAAGGGCTGGGTCGGTGCATTAACTTCAAATTGAGCAGGGCAAGGGTGCCTGTACACAGACACCCAACTGGTTATGGGGTCAAAAAAAGGAGTGAAAAACTACAAGACTCCAAAATTTGCAGGGACCAGACAGGGGATCCTAACTCCTTCATTCAAAGGACCTTCAGGATGAAACTGAAGGTGTTTCATTATTAAAAATGGAGCAATGACCCCAAAAGAGGGGGAAAAGTGCCTCACTACTGGAGAACAAGGAACTGAAGAAAGAGATGCAAAGGCTCCAGGATGACATTGGAAAGGAATCTCTCATTCTTCACTTAAAGAATGAAGGCATTTGGCCCTGGGCAGCACTAAACTTCTACTCCTGCTCAATTCTAAGTATTCAAACTCGCAAAGCCTCAGTTTTACCAATATCTGTATTACTTACCTGTTAGAATTGTTGTAAGAATCTAAATTAGTTCATACAAAGCAAAGCTTTACAGTTTACAAAAAAATATATTCTGAACGATATGATATTCTTTGTAATATTATGTTCTTGTTTTCTGGGCCAATAAGATCTTAAAGATACAGAATGTGTGGCTTTGCAGTAGTCCCACTTTTAATTCTTATAAACTAATGACTTTGCGTACAGCAAAGGTAATCCAAAATGCTGGAAAGTTAATAGAAGGGCAAAATCAAGAAATTAGTTTCAACAGGCCCAAAGAGAAGAGACAAGGGAACGGCTGAATGGCACTAGTGGAAAGTACCTCGCGTGAGCAGAGCACACAGACTGACCAGTGCTCCCAGTTGCCACCCCTCCTTGGGAAGTGGCTGTGACACGACTCGCGGAACTCACACCGTGGGCTCGGTTTAAGGTAACCACCTTGTCACATTTCTCTCTGTGACTGGGAAAAGTTTCCTGAAGTTTAGGATACAGGGGCCACAGTTATCAGTTACCCTGGTGAATAAAACCCCATGAAGGAATAACATTTCCAGATAACTTGCATGTGCCCATTTAGATATCAAAGTTTTCTATATTTTACGTTTTTTTGATTAAAGTCTTCCTAAAATATATTACGCATTGCCGTAACAGTTGAGATTCTATAAACCAAAATTTGATGTTAATACCTCAGGATTCCACAAAACAATCACATACATCCATTAATGTATAAGGTAAAGATCAGTGATGATCCCATGAGAAATGGCTCCAAAGTACTACTATATCTTTTGAATCCTTAAAGTTAATTTTCAAGATTTTTCTAATACTTACTTCAGCAGAAAGAATGCTAATTATATGTTACACATTCACCTGTCTTTAGCAACAGCTGTCTCCAAATCCTCAAAAAAGTACTAGTTAGACAAACCTGGCAACATATATAAGGGAATATGCACAATGATCAAGTGGAATTTAGTCCAAGAATGAAAAGTTACTCCAATGTATGAAAATCAATTCATGTAATATACCATTTTCACAGAATAAAGACAAGGGCCATATTCTCATCTCAATAGACAAAGAAAATCCGTCTGACAAAATCTAATACCCTTTCATGATAAAAAAAAAAAACACTCAACAAATTGGGAATAGAAGAGAACTTGCTCAACCTAATAAAGTGTATGTATGAGAAACCTACATCATATTTAATGGTGAAAGGCTGAATGCTTTGCCACCAAGATCAGGAATGAGACAAGGATGTCCATTCTCATCATTTCTATTTAATCTTTTTTTTTGGTACCAGGGATCAAACTCGGGTCCTTGCGCTTGCACAGCAGGCGGCGAAACCACTGAGCTAAATCCCCAGCCCCTATTTCTATTTAATCTTGAAGTAGAGGTTCTAGTCACAGAAATTAGGCAAGAAAAGAAATAAAAAGCAGCCAGACAGGAAAAGAAGAAGCAATATGATCTCTACTCACAGATAATATAATCTTATATGCAGAAAAATCCCAAGGAATAATAAATGAATTCAAAATGAAGCTGAGGATTCAATCCATTTACTATAGTGTAAAAAAAAAAAGTACTTAGGAATAAATTTAACAAAATATTTATACATTGAAAAAATTATAAAATAATGATAAGAAATTCAAGGAGCTATAAATCAATAGAAAGGTATCCTATGTTCATGAATTCGAAGATTTAAACTGTTAAAATGCAATCCATTACAAATGGAGATACAGAGTCAATGTATCCTTATTAAAATCTCACCTTTTTTCTTACAGAAATTGACAAGCCAATGCTAAACTTGTGCTTGTGAAAATATAAGGAGTTTTTCAACTAGCAGAAATGATCTTGAAAAAGAACAAAGTTGGGCCAGGGATTTAGCTCAGTGATGCCGTGCCTGCCTCACAAGCCAAGGTCCTAAATTCAATCCCTGGTATGGTGAAAACGAACAAAGTTGATGGAGTCAGACTTTCTAACTTGAAAATTTGCTACATAACTACTATAATCAAAATATTGTGATACTGGCCCATGTAGACATATAGATCAATAGAATTAAATACAGAGTCCCAAAATAATGGTTATGTTTACAACCAATTAACTGTTGTTGTTGTGTTTTTTTTGACATGGGATCTTGTTATGTTGCCCAGGCTGGTCCTGAATTCCTAGCTAAAGCAATTCTCCCACCTCAGCCTCTCAAACAGCTGGGGCTACTGGTATGTGCCACTGAACTTGTCATCATCTGACTTTTGACAAGAGTGCCAAGACAATTTGTTGGATAAAGAATGGTACTTGGGAAGATTGAATATCCACATCCAAAAGAATGAAGTACGACCTCTATCTCAGGCCATATCCAAAACTAACAATGTATCAACACCTAAATATAAAACTCTTAGAAGAAAACATAGGATTTTAGGTCAGGCAATAGCTTCCCAGATACGACACCCAAAGCACAAATGACAAAAGAATAAAATAGGCAAATTATACTTCACCAAAATGAAAAACATTTGCGCTTCAAAGGAGTTCATTGCTAGGAGTGGTGGTGCACACCTGTAACCCCAGCACTTGAGAATCTGAGGCAGGAGAATCGCCATGAGTTCAAGGCCAGCCTGGGCTACATAGTGAATTCAAGACCAGCCTGAATTACATAGTGAGATCCTGTCTCAAAACACAAAAACCCAAAGAAGTTCATTAAGAAAGATCAATGGAATGGGGGAAATATATTTACAAATCATGTCTATTAAGGGATTTGCACCCAGAATACACTCTTAGAATGTGACAATAAAAAGACAAGTAACTTAAATTTAAAATGGGCAAAGGATATGAATAGATACATCTCCAAAGAGATATACACATGGAAAATAGGATCATGAAAAGAGGCTCCAAAATCAGTAGTTATTTGAGAAATGCAAACCAAAACCGTAATAGATTATCATTTCATCCCAGTAGGACCTACTACCTAGGATGGTAGAAGTAAAAAGAATTAAGATGTGTTAAGTGCATACACCAACTCCCCACAATGAAGGTAATCATTATATACTGCAAACATATACTAATAAAAATAAAACTGTAAATTCAAAATAAATAAAAATAAAACACAACAACATGTGCTGGTAAAAATGTGAAGAAATAGGAATCCTCATGTGCTACTAGAGAAAATAGTACAGCCACTATAAAAAACTGTTTAGCAGATCCTCAAAAAAGTTAAACACAGAGTTAACATATGAACCCAAAATTTCACTCTTAGATAAATACCCAGGAGAAATGAAGACAGATGGCCACACAAAATCTTGTACATAGATGTTCATAGCATCGTTATTCATCATAGCCAAAAGACAGGGACAATATTTGAATATCTGTCAACTGATAAATGGGTAAAGAAAAAGTTGTACATATATCAATACAACGGAATACTAATTGGCAATAAAAAGGAATGAACTACCAATAAATGCTACAACATTGTCTTAGTCTGTTTTCTATTGCTATATCAGAATGTCTGAGAGTAGATAATTTGTAAAGAAAAAAGGTTTATAGGCTCAAAGTTATGAAGGCCGGGAAGTTCAAGAGCATGGTGCCAGTAAGGGCCTTGTGATGTTTCAACTTACAGTAGGAAGCAGAAGGACAAGTAGACATGTACAAAAGAGGCAAACATGAGGAATAGCCTGTCTTTATATCAACCAGCTCTTACAGTCACTAGTCAGATCTCACTAGAGCTATGTTCATCCCTCTTAACAGCCCCATCACCTCTTAATAGCAATGCATGGAATTAAGGTTCCAATCTTTGCATTTGGGGGGGGGGCACATCCAAATCACTGCAAACAGACAAACTTTCAAGGAAGCTTAGGAAAAGAAGCTAGTCACAAAATTGTGTGATCCTTTCACTGCAAATTGTGTGATCCCTTCACTACAAATGTCCAGAACAGACAAATCGATAGAAACAGAAAGTAGTTACTCCGAGTCAGAGATTAGGGGAATGACTACTAATGATATACATTTTTTTTTGGTATCGGGGATCGAACTCGGGTCCTTCCACTTGTGAGGCAGGCAGCAGAACCACTGAGCTAAATCCCCGGCCCAATGATATACATTTTATTTGGGGGTGATGAAAATGTTCTACAAGGACAGAGGACAGTGATGGTTGTACAATTATGTGACTACACTAAAAACACTGAACTATGTCTACTTTAAAAGGTGACTATAATGTTATGTGAATTCTATCTCAATAAAGCTTTTATAAAACACATACACAGACACACAAGAACTGCTCCCCTCTCCTGCTTTGGTTTTACATGTAAAGGGCTCGCCCTTAAGTCAAGGCTATGAGCCTTTGTCCATTTCGGCTGTTCAAATATCCTTTGTTTGCCTTTCTGCATTGCTGGCTGTCAATGGATGTTTAAATTCACCAGATAAATAATTCCTGGGGATGGCCAGAGATTTAGCTCAGTGGCTACACTGCCTCCCTCACAAGTGCAAGGTCCCAAGTTCGATCCCTGGTACCAAAAAAATAAATAAAAATAATTCCTGGGGAAAATAAGCTATAACTGTAGCAAACTTTATCTCTTCTAGAAGATATATTTTTCTCTCCAAAACGTATAACATTTTTTTCTACATTGTAAGAGTACAGCAATTCCATTTCATGTTCCTACTCCCCAGTGCAGTAAAATAGGGCAGCATGTCACAAATAAGATTATTTCTGCATCATGCTGAAGCTTCCAGAGAAAAAGAATCCAACCACCCTGCCTCTTCTAGGGCTGCCTGGATAACCAGGTTCACTGGGCACCCTCAAAACACAAATAGTACCAATCTTCTGGGCAGTAATGTATTTTTTAAGACATAGCAAGAAAAGTGTTAAAAAATACATTACACATTTTCCAACTTATAAATCCAAGTATTCAAAGACTGTGTCCAAAAGGGTAAAAAGGAAGAAAATCATGTCATGGTAAAATTAAAAGAAACAAATGGAATTTCAGGGTTGGAAAGGCCCTTAAACAAACACCACACTGCCTAACGCCCCCGCCTTCCTTCCACACACACGAGGTCTTCACCTCTCTATCAATTCCTGCCAAAGTGGTGACCAACCTAGGCTCACGTGCTGCACTGAAGAGGAGGTTGCCACAGCAGTTGGAGAGGTATCCTCCAAGGCAAGCTAAATCTGGTCTCTGTAAAGATTCAGTCCATGCTCTCCCAAAATATGTAAAGATACTTCTCATCAGCCTGGCAACCCTCGGCCTCTCATTTCATTATAGCTCTTCTTGTCTTTTTCCTCCCCAGGACTGGAGATTGAATCCAGGTGCAATCTACCACTGAGCTACATCCCCAGACCTTTTTTTATTTTTTATTTTAAGGCAGGGTCTCACTAAGTTGCCCGAGCTGGCCCTGAATTTGCAATCCTCCTGTCTCAGAATCCCAAGCTGCTGGGATTACAGATAATGTGCCATCGTGCCCGGCACCTCCTCAGACCTTTAGCAGCACATAGAGGACATTATGGACAAGGCTTTGCTATTCTCAAAATGTGTCCTCAGGTTACAAGCTCTGCCAAGCATTATCATGAACACCCTGTGACTGGTTCAGACAAAGGAGGGAGCAGCTTAAAAACAGAGGGTTGAGGGAAAACAAAGTAAGTGTGTAGAAGGAAGAAGTAGGAGGAACCAGCAGAGGTGCCCATGAAGGCCGGCTGCTGAGGGACAGCTCAGCAGGCTGCGCTTTCATCCAGATGCCAGCCAAATCCTGTGTTCCACAGGCAGACAGGAGCCCCCCTCCACTCCAGGCTTAACCCTCTGCTGTGATGATTTGCAACCTGTGTGGAGCAGACACAACAGATACCTGTTTCTCTTCTCTCGTGCAGGGTTGAGAGGGGGCCGATGCAGAGGCAGAGCAGGGTTAAAGAGCAGCTCAGGCAGTTTGTTTCTGGTGACTCTTGCCTCTCCCTTTAGTTCCCACCCTACATCTTTCCTGGGACCCGTGTTTAACCCTCTTCCTGGTGTAGTACCAATCCTCTGTTGCATTCCCTTTTGCCTCCCATTTCCCCACCAAAGCTTCCCTGTCCTGGACCGGGATTTAGCTCAAAAGCTCATGGTCCTGAGTTTGATCCCTGGTACTAAAAAAAAAAAAAAGCTTCCCTGTCCTATACTCTAAGCCCTCAGCCTCCCTTCATTCCATAGGAAAGCTAATTCAATAGGCAAATTCATGTTAGGGCAACACAGAGAGCAAAAGGCTTCATTTGTTTGCCCAGTGAGACGTCATACTCATACCTTAACTGCATCTCACAGAAACCAAAAGTTTCTGGCACTGAGCAGCAGCAGATCCATATAGTGAATATTTGGAGACAGAGATGCCTATTAACTTTCACCTGCAAATTATAGCATGGAAGCTTCCATCCATTCTGGCTAAATGATGCCCTGCACAGAGAATTACAGGGGCTGGGATTAAAGACTTTTAAGGGTAGTAATGAAGTGTAGCAGGAAAAACCTGGGCTTTGAAACCAGGTCTGGACTGAAATCTGAGCTTCAGTTTCTTCTATAACATGGGAAGACTATTATCTCCTTTTCAAAGCCACTGTAAAAATTAAATAAGATAACATTAATAAAAACATTTACATCTTCTTTCAGCTTCCTATCTAGGGTAGTTCCCCCTGTTATACTTGGTTCCACTAATCACATCAGCATTGTAAGCTAATATCTGCTTGACTTACTTAGATTACCTGTGTCTCCCCTAACTAGACTCCAATGGTAACTCCAAGATTTTCAGAGCACCTTGTACAAAACCTGGCCCTTCATACAAATGAAAGGACAAATGGTAGCTTTTCCTGTTTTGAAAGAGGAACCTTGAAGATGCTATCTGGCTTTTTTACCTACCTTCAGGCAGTCCACACCTCCCACACCATAGATTCCATCTTATTTTCCAACTTCTCATGGTGACCCACCCAAGAGACCTCATAGCAGAGGAGTTAGTCACTCTCCTTAACATCATCATCACCACAAAATAGTAAATTAAAAAAAACAAGAAAACAGCAAATTCTTTTGCAATGATTTTTCAGGTAGGGCAACCCATGGAAGCTAAATGAGGTAAGAAGTCTGTGAACTCGAGTCAAAGCAAGAAGTCCTCTCACCAAAAGGCAGAAAGGAAGAGAGAGAGAAAAAGCTACAAGGATAACCAGGGAGACAAGAGCACACTGGCTGGTGGATGGAAGGAGGTGGGGTGCAAGGCATCCCTGCACTGTGCAGACAGATTTCCCCAGAAAGGGCAGGGTGGGGGCCAGGCAGAGACACAGACAGAGTGGGTCAGTGCTAAAAGAGAAGCAGCTCCAAGGTCTCTCAGTCCCACCTCTTCCTTTATTCCACCAAGGGAGGACACTGATGTCTAAGGAGCAAGTATTTTGCTCAAAGTCACCCAGACTATTAGAGTCAAAGTGAGACTATGGCCCAGGTATCCTGGCTTCAAAGCAAATGACCTAAAAAATAAGAGTATAACAGAATCAAATGAAAAGGTTCAGTGGTTCTGATTCCAGCTTTACCACTTTTTAACTGCTCTATGAACGTGAACCAGCTGGTCAATTCCGTGCACCTTCCCTTCTTGTCTATGAAATTTAACTCCACAGGCTTGTTTTGGAATTATAGAAAAGCATGTACTACTTCTCACATTAGAAACCTCCCCCACCTCCAGAACTGGGGATTGAACCTAGGGGCTTTGCAATGATCTCCAGTCCAAGCCCTTTCTAAATTTTTTTATTTTGAGACAGGATCTTGCTAAATTGCTAAATTGGTTGGGTTGAGCTGGAATTTGTAATCCTCTTGCCTTAGGTTCCCAAAATGCTGGGATTACAGGCATTCACCACCAATCACCAGACTCACTTCTTTATTAAAAATATTAGAGCACCTTTCTTTTGTCATAGACAAAAAAAATCAAGAAGAAGAGACCATAAAGATATATATGAATGTTTGGAAATGATCATAGGATTCTGAATGAATACAAGCAGAGCCAGAAAGGGAAAATGAAGAGCCTCAGACAGTACAGAACAGGCTGCAAACAAGATCTCTGGGACTCAAAAAATTCTTCAGGGACCGGGGATTTAGCTCAGTGGTTTTGCTACCTGCTGTGCAAACCTGAGTTTGATCCCCAGTACCAAAAAAAAAATTCTTCAGGAAATGAAAAGATTCACCACAGCCAGTTTATGGACTAAGCCTCTAGTGTTTGTGTATTGATGGGTTATCGTGGAAGTGGCTTTATTTTAATAGCTAGATCCACTTGCACTATTTCATCCTGTGATACCCTCTACCATATTATAATCTAGCAGGAAAGATCTTACCAGATGCTGAACAGATGGGGCACCATGTCCTTGGACTTCCCAGGCATCAGAATATGAGCAGCATAAACTACTTTTCTTTATAAATTACACAGCCTTATACATTTTGTTATAACCAAAGACAGTGAACAAAGACACTAGGCCTCGGCCCCATTTTGCCAGGGTCACAGGGATAGCCCCTGGAAACTGACACTCCACCATGTCAGCTTCTCCCAGAATCTCTACCAGGATGGATGGGGGTAGGGGCAGGAGAAAATTAAAATAAAATGCTACTCAAGCACATAACACAATTGTTAACAATCCCATATTAATATTAATGTATGTACTTTTGTGCAAACCCCTCACCCATCTCCACAAAGTCTTATCCTCTTGGGCCACTGTCCCCACATTTGCAAAACCAAACCAAAGGAAAACCATGTATCCCATCATCACTGCTGCCCTCCAGCTCAGCAGAAGGACAGGCAACCTCAAGTAAGAGCCACCCAGAAAATTCCTCCTGAAAACCTGACCCCCAGAAACTAGGAGATAATAAATGGATTGTGGTTGTTTTAAGCTGTTAAGTTTTGAGGCAATTGGCTGCTAGTATGTAGGGCATATGTTTATATCAACCAGAGTTATCTACCACATCAACACACCATGTATTGTAAACATCAAAGGAGGCATTGTGGCACATGCCTGCAATCCCTGGGCAACTTGGTGAGACTCCATCTTAAAATAAAAAAAATAAAAAGAGCTGGAGATGTAGCTCACTGTGAAACCCTTAGGTTCAACCCTCAGTACTGCAAAAGCTAATGAGTTAATTAATTCAAATAAAAAGTCAAAGGAGCTGCCTAATGCAGTCTGTTCTCTGGGGTTACATTTAACATTTACCATGAGGAACTGATAGAGGTTTCGAAGACCACACCAGCACTCCTCCCTCACACACCTGGGTATCCTCACAGACCCTACATGTATGTTCCAGGCCAGGCATAGCTGTTATATCTCTCTTTTTTTTTAAATTCTTTTATTGGTACATTTTAGGTATACAGTAAGTTTACATTTATCATTGGGTGCTTGTAC
>NW_004624826.1:584678-610918 GCF_000247695.1 Heterocephalus glaber | reverse complement strand
TGTGCGCCCTTCACCCCCTCCACCTTTCCCTATTTACATAGATTTCATTTCCATTTTTTTTCTTTTCTCATAATTTTTCCTTTCAGTTATAGAGGCTGTTCTGCCTGTGGATTCACAAATGGGTATGCAGGAAAGAGATAAATATGAGTGACCAGAAGAGCAAGGCCCTGTATGCATATGACAACACAGCGACACCCAGTTGCCTGTGTATATATGCTCATGTGTATACGTAAAGGCAAAAGAGAGTCCTGGGCAACCACCGTGAGGCAGAGGCATGAGTTTTTCAGTAGTAGGACAACAGGATGAGGAGCAAGCAGGTGAATATGGGGAAGAATGGGCTTAGAAATTACAGGGAGGAAGGGCAGGAAAAGGGCCTTGTAACACAGACATTTGAAAAGGAAAACAGAGTTGTAAGGCCTACTTCTAAGTGCCTCTGTGTTCCTGGACCACCTGAGTTTTGAAGCAGAAAGTGGTTAGCAAAAACACACCGCGCTGACTGATGGCAGACAGCAGACAGCACCGCTCTCCCACATGCCACAGCGACAGGTGCCATTAACTCAGATCAATAGAGACAGAAAACCTCACAGAGGCGCACGCCAAACCAAATTCAGTTAAACTGCAAGCAAATGGCAAATCAATAATGTTGCAAAGGTGCAGAGGACAGACAAACAGCTCTGAGGGTGGGAAGAGTGGCCCAGAATTTGAATGCGCTTATCATTGTGGCTGAGAGGCTGAAACTGAGCCGGAGGGGATAGGTGGATAGAAAATATCACCAAGTGTATGTGCAAGAGCAAATCATTGTTTTGCCTTCTAATTTACTTGGGCAGGGGTATCTATCAACGACAAAGTGTAAGAAGCAGAGAAAAACAGATTCCAAATCTCAGCTCCTTCCTCCATCACTAAAACCAAGGCCAGTGAGGACTGAAGGTAGGATGAAAATTGCAGACCAAGTATCAAGTTGAACAGAACCTCAGAATCTTCACAAGCAAGTCACCTGAGTCACCAACTCCATGGCAGCAGACTACGAGCTGCTGCACTCTGATCTGACTCTGGCTGGCCTGATGTAATCAACCTCTTCCTAAAATACCAGGGGATGTTTGGAAGGGCAGCATTTGCCTCAGAAAGGTCTAGAGGTACTTCTGTCTGCTCAAAGGCAGCTCCCTAAAGGCTATGGCCAGCTGAGAAGCAATTAAAGAGAAAGAAAAGATACACACTCCTAAAAAAATTCCTGTGGTTTTTCAACCATCTCATCTCCTTGAACTTTGGCCAATAACCTGACATCAAGTTCCTGTCTGTCAAAGGTAAAGAGGGGTCATTTCCTCACCTCTGAAGCTGGGAGAAAAGAAAAGGAACCCATTGAGAAAGCACTGGGAGGAGGAGGAGAGCGCAAGTCCAGGGGTTCAGGCTACAGGACAGAATCTAAAGTTCTGCTGGTCCTGTGCCGTTCCACAGGATACAGTAATCTATAATGTTGAAATTCCATAAGAAAAAGGTTGATACCTTGCATGTCTTTATCTAGAACAGAGCTGGTACACAGAGGGTATTCAAAGAATTAGAAGAGGTTAGATAAGTGTAAAGGGGTAGAAGTGGGAGGATGAGCCCTGGTTTATTTAATTATAAAACACTTGGTCAAATCAACACCATAAATTTAAAAGGTATTAAGGGAAGGAGCCGCCACCTCACTGGCTGTTTTTCTGCTCTAGAACTAACTACCTCTCTCCTCCATTTTACCTTTTCAAATTCTACCCACCTTCAAGATCCAGCTCAATTCTCATTTTCTTCCCTATGAAATATTCCCTGACCACCGAGCCCCTGGAAGTGCCTTCCTCTGAAGGAAGATGGATAGCATTTATTGATACTGTTTTTATAATACTAACCTGGGCTGTGGTCATGTTCTTACTTGCTCATCTACCATAGTTTTACCAGACTCCCAAAATCTTAGGATCCTGGATTATATAAGTTCCTAAATCATATCCCTCATACCACTTTATAATAGTCATATATACACAGGGAGGCAAATTTAAAATAGTTTTTTAATAAATAGTGTTTAGAGTTGCTACTGCAAAAAGAGTCGATTTATAATATATCACCTCCTACTCACACTTAAGTAGCACAGAAAAAACAAATGAAATGTGCTCCACTAAAACACAAAGTTCTTTTAGGATGAGGCCTTCACTCTTCTTGAAAGTATGTCTGAGCCAAGCATAGTGGTGCACACTTGTAATCCCAGGACTCAGGAGGCTGAGGCAGAAAGACTATTCAGAGTTCCAGGCCAGCTTGTGCTACATAGTAATTTCAAGGCCAGCCTGGAATACATAGTGAGACTGTCTCAAAAAAACAAACAAGAGGGCTGGGGATTTAGCTCACTGGTTCCGCCACCTGTCCCGCAAGCGCAAAGACCTGGGTTCGATCCCTGGTACCAAAAAACCCACAAAAAACAAACAAACAAACAAACAAAAAACAAGCAAAAAAGAAAAAAAAGAAGAAGAAGAAAGTCTGTCTGCCTGTTTGCCACAGCAGGTCCTAAAGTCAGTTACCCTCCCTACTTTCCAGAGGTCAGAAGTGTCCAAGGCATTCTCGTGCTTTGAGGCAGATCCCCAGATGGTGATATTAATTGCATTACAAAGTAAACCTGGGTCAGCCACCTCCCTACTCAGTTCTGGCTGCCACCTTGGGAGATGCGGGGTCCAAAGAAAATGTCAGTTCTGTAGAGAACAGGTGCCCCCATCAAGATCATATCCACAAATCCAGGACATTTGTACCAACTGTTCCTATCCTCTAGGACTGGACATCTTCCAGAATGAGAAATAAATTCATCTTCCCACAATTCTAAGAGTCTGTCTTTTCCCTTTGCAGGATGTTAAAGTCAAAAATCTTTGCAGATTCTCAATATGCACATTGTCCTTGAGGAGCTGGCAGCCTGACATGATCCAGTCCTTTCTTCAACCAGCAACCATTACCACTGAAGACATAAAAACAAAAATACAACACCTGTCTTCTAAGTGCTAACCGTACACAAAAAGACAAGACACCTAATTCAACAGTGGCAATGCTGTATGGTCACTGCTATAATGAGGTGATAGCTACAAAGTCCAGTGGAAGCACAGAACAAATACCTAATTCACTGAGGTGCAAGTCAGAAAAATCCACAGAGGAGATGAGTTTTGAACCTGAAAGGTGGATAGTTGCTGTCAGATGGAAATAGAGGCAAGGGACCATTCTCAGCAGGAGTATAACATGCACAGAGACAAGTGAAGCCAACACAGCCTAGTGGGATATTCAGATGTTGTGAGGTCTCTAACTTGTATTGCTACCCTAAGTCATGGACATCTATTTCAGGACTGTGAGCAACAAACTCTGATCAGCTGTATATGGTAGGTTCATAGTTGCAGGATTGGAGGGGCCAAGATGAGAGACCAGTGAGAGATTAACCCAACCAGAGCAAAAGAATCAGGAGCAGGATGAAGGGATATCTGGAAACTAAGAGGGACCAGTCTGGGAAAAAGATCAGACCAAGTAAGGAAATGAATTCAGGATAAGTTTTAGGATTTCTTAACCTTTGATTAAATGCATCTCCACTTTTCCTCACTCTCCTCCTTGTCCTTCCCTACTCCAGTTTTGCTTTGAGGAACATTATCCATTATACCTGGGCTTACCATGACTCACTCCTCAGATTTGGGTCGTTTAGCATAAATGTCTTGATGACTGTGTCACTTGTGTTTTATCCTATTTAATTGAAATCCTACAGTACCCTTTTGAACTGAAACTCATTTTCTCTTCATTTTAGATGAGACAATTTTGTGAAAATGTATTCTCTTCCCTCCCTCTTTCTCTGCTTAGCTCATCTCACATCAAGTTCATGGGGCAAGAACTGGATCTAATCCTATGTTCTCCTTCATGCCAAACATGTTCTTGGCACTTGGTAAATGTCGATTGCTCCTACTGACCACAAAAATAATAACAACAATCTATAAATACCTTGGCTTCCTGCAGTTGAGAGGAATTAACCACACTGCAATTAATGAAAAGCTGGCGCAAACATTCAGTTAGCAACTTCTCAAAGCAGACAACAAGATTAAGGCAATAAATACCAGTTCCAACATATTTCTTTGGTGGTGTTTTATCAAATAGTCTAATAAAATGCTAAAGACCACCCAAAGCCACAGCAGAATGCTAACATCATATGAGTCATCCAAAAGTTAAAATTGAAAAGATTAATCTATCACATAAAAGAGGATAAAAACATCAACAATTTATACTGCTGTCAGATTATAAAATGGAGAGATGGTTCTAAAACTTAGTTCATATAAAAGGTCACATTTTTAGAACAGTAAAACAGCAAGATAGCATGATCCTATCTGCAGTTTTTTTAGAGGAAAAACTAAGTGGTCTCTGGGTTTGGGCATGATGGTAACGAAAAGGGATATGAAACTTCCTGAAATTTATTTGAGTCAGGCTAAATATGACAAAAGGTGTGAGGAGACTGGACAGACTTCTGGGATAAGTTAGGAAAGTGAATCATTATAGAGCCTCTCATAGGACAGACCATGACTGGCCTTTGCTATTGCTGCTTAAACCAAAATTTCTACAGTCAAACACTGAGAAAGTAGACAAATTAAATGGACACACCTGAAAATTAAAGGCACACACCTGAAAAATTAGCAAATGGCCGCTACAGAATGAACTCAAAGGACATGAAGTCATGGACCCAGAAATCTCATCCAACATGTGATAATTGCACTATTTCATTAATTACTATCATACCGGACCTTGTGCACACAGAAGTTCTGGGAAGAAGCAAAATTAAGAGCTCACAAAGGAAAAGACAAAAAGGCATAGAGGTTAGAGAGAAGAGCTCAAGCAAACAAGGAAATTGGCGCACATTCAGGAAAAGCAGGGAATCTCAACAAGAAGAGAGCTTCCATTCTGGAAGGAGATCTTGACCCATCATGGCGCTCAGGGCACTGGTAACCCAGGTAAACAGCAAGAGTCTGGGGCCCAGAGGAAGCCACTGCTAGCCCCATGGAGATTGAAGGAATCAATATGGAGATGTGACTTGGACGCTGTGCTCTGGATTCCTACTGTGTCATCAGTATATCAGCAACAGAGTTTCCAAACAAGGTTACCTACCACAACTTTCTGTATTGTTTAATTAACTGAGATCAAGTTGAACAATTACAAAGTGCTATTGTCAAAGAAAAATATCACATTTCTGTGACCTCACCTCTTCAGGAAATTGTATCCAAAGGTAATTCTTCTGAGTTCCACCAAAACTGAAGCTCAAGGAGGAATCAAATCTGTTTTTTCTTGACTTTCTCTAAGGAGGTCATTTCTCTTATGATGTGATCAGGATGGAAAGAAAATGATTTTATAGACTAGCATCCCTTTGTATCCAGCTACTTTAATC
Source organism: Heterocephalus glaber (assembly GCF_000247695.1). Next base: position 605,511 of record NW_004624826.1, on the reverse strand, counting down.
TGCCCAGATATAAATTTCTCATCTTGCCTGGGAAGAAATAATTGACTTGCATGTTTTCCAATATGCTTTACCTGCCCCAAAGCCGGAGTATTCATCACGTTTAGGTAGAAAGAGTATTATTGTATATTGTGTAGTACACTCAGTATTTGGTAGTCAGATGTCCCATGACCCTCACCTTCCCAACAACTACACCTTGAAAGTTCCTACAATCCACCACCATGGTCAGAACATTTCAGCCCATCTTCCCAAGCAGGCCTAAGGGTCATATATCTGGAACATACATCTGTGCCATTACCACTAAATTCAATTTACTGACAGTCATGTAAAGAACATTTCCTTATGCATTTTATAGTTTCAGAGTATTTTCATACATATTCTCATTTGATCCTAGTAACAATCTCACAATACAAGCAATGCTGCTACCTCTCATGAGAAGCGAAAGATTAAAGAAATGTAGACAACAGACTAAAATTTCAAGCAGTACAGTATTTTTAAAACTTTTTTCTCCTCTCTTTATCTTAATCACATCCACATAAAGATGCCACCAGATAACACTGGGGCCCACAGAATGATCCAAGAGGCCCATAAAAAGAGTTGTTTCTGCTGAGCTTGGACAACAGATAAATCAAATCTCCTTTGAATACTTTCCAATCTCCCAGGGAACTGTCCCTGAAAGGACATTGCACTTTGGATCATCCTGTTTACCAATCTAAATGAGAAGTCTATTCCCTTGGGAAATTACAGACCTGTTTTTGGCTCACCTACCTGGACAGCTAAAACAATGAAGACCCTACTATCTGTACTGTGTCTCCCTGTATGTCCTATTGAACTGTCACTTATTGCAGAATTGGCTGCATTTTAATAAAATTATTGGTTTATATATCTGCTTATCACTGCATTGAAGACCAAAGGAAAGCCCTGAATCCTTACTCACCTAGCCCCTAACATAGAACATAAGCAGGCATTCAAAAGTTCAAACACAAAACACACACAAGTCATGAAAACACAAACTTCCCACTGGATTCAATGACCCCCCACACACCCCCAGAGGTGTGAAGGGGGAACTCTGCCAGTTGCAAAACATGGTAAGAAAATAGGAAAGCATTTTTGCTATATTCATGGTTATTTTGTCCAAGTCTGTTTCCCTATGTTTGATCTTCTTTCATCAATGAACAGATGGATGGATACTAAATTTTAGATTCCAAATCTGGGCTCTTAGAAATTTACATAATCCCAATCCAGCAAATCCATTAGATCTAGACTGAAGTCTGAGAATTGTGTTATTTCTATTCACCCCTTAGGTAATTCTGATGATTAGCAATCCATTCATCCAACAAGTATTAGGCACTGGGCTTAGTTTTTATTCTAATACAACCAATGTAGCACTGCCTGTGGAAGCAGACACCACAGTCATGCTTGAGGATGCTATATGAAGTGATCTTTCCAGGGTCTTATTCTGCTCTATTTAAAGAAGAGCTTCTGGAAAGCCTCTTCCCTACCTTGACCAATGTCTCATCATGAGGCAAACCACACCAGAGAGAGCCTAATGTACTTGTCTGTTCCTCTTGTTCTTGGGATGTGACAAACAGGGCTTTTAGCAAGTGCCAGAATGGTCACATGGATGCTGCCTGAGAAACAGCAGGACAGCTGAATACTCAATACCTGTAGCACCACAACTGATAAGCAGCTCTTGAAGGGTAGGCAACAAGAATCTATTAGAAACAAAATTCCACAAGCAGTTCTGTAGGAGAAAGAAACTCACTCATATTTATTATGGATCACTGTGGCTTCTAAAGCTAGAGAGATCTGGAATCAAATCACAAGCATACCTCTCTCTGTTTTTGTTTTCTCATGTGTAAAATGGAGAAAAAGTCACCTTCTTAGAGGGCTACTGTTACAGGCATTATCAGAAATAGCTGTGGGGGCCTGGGATTTAGCTCAGTGGTTTCGCCACCTGCTGCGCAAGTGCAAGGACCCAAGTTCAATCCCCGGTACCAAAAAAAAAAAAAGAAATAGCTGTGTAGCCCCCAGAACAGGTACTCAATGGATAGCACCCATCGTTGTTTCTACATTCTAGCATTCAGTTTGGTACTGAGATACATAGTCTAGCACAGCATCTCAACTACTGAAAGTTTACATTCTACAACTCAGCCAACAAGTATATGTTAATCCCAAAGGTTTTGTTTTATTCAGTTCGGTTTTGTCTTGCAGTACTGGGGAGTGAACCTGAAGCTTTCACACCGAGCTATACTTCCAGCCCACACCCACCCAGACCCCTTTTTTTAAATTTTGAAACAGGGTCTTGCTAAATTGCCCAGGCTGGCCTTGAACTTCTGATCCTCCTGTCTCAGCCTCTGAGAGTGCTAGGATTATAGGCCTGTGTCACCATTACCTGCTAATTCCAAGCAATATATTAAGCATTATTAGTTACTGTGAGAGTTAGAGGCATTCCTGCCCTCAAGTGACATACAATTTAAATAGGAAAAACTAATATTCATAAATCAAGTCACAGATACTATATGCATGGTTTTGTGTTTAGATGTGTTATAAACTCTCTAAACACTGTCCAGGTCAAAAGGAGGGAGTTAGAGAGTTCTTCAGGGTTTGGAGCAAGGCTCAGCAGTACCCTGGTGGCTGGGAAAGATTTGGATTTATTCATATTTTTCAGCAAATAGTGTCCACTATGGACCCAACACCAGACTTACCAAGAGATAGAGCAGTTTAATAAAATACAATGACTTGCCTCAAGGAGCTTGCAGTCACGTGAAAATCACCATCAGTGCATTAGGGTTTGTGATCATTTAGATGTAAAATGCTCCCACCCCAAATCTCATGTGTTCAGAGGTGGGGCTTTTGGAAGATGATTGGATCATGGGGGTAACTCTGCTCATTGGTGAACTGATTAATCCATTCATGAGTTCAAAGCTAACTGTGCTGTTACAAGGTAGGTCCTGGTTGGAAGAGGCAGGTCATTGAGGGCATGACCTGAAAGTGTATATTCATGTTCCCAGCATCTTCCCTCTCTTTCTCTGCTTCTTAGCCGCCATTGTGTGAGTAGATTTCCTCCATTAGGTCCTTCATCATGGCATTTCTGCATTGGGGCCAGCTGACCACGGACTGAACCCACTGGAAACAGTAATCCAAATGAATGTCTCCTCTAAATTGTGGGTTTCAAGTATTTTGTCCAAGTGACAAGAAAGTGATTAATACATGGTTGTAAGAGGATGATGTGCTAATGTGCTAATGAAGCAGAGATCTGGAACAACTTTAGAGGATGCAGCATTTGATCTGAGCCAATTAGAGAGGAGATTCAGGTAGGGAAAGCAAAACAGGCAGAGATGTAAAAAAATGTTACACACTTGAGGAAGTGATAGGACTGGTCTAGGCAGAAAAGGGAGTATATTATGAGCTAGTGGGAAATAATGAAAGCATTAAAAGAAAACTGAAGTTAAATGGCAGAAAGACCAGCCTTACTTATTCAAATAAGGAGAGGTAACCTAGAGAAAAGATAAACAATAACACAAGGCATAAGTGATTATGGGCCAAACGAGAGAAGGAAGATTCTGAGGAGGATAGATGACAGAGGGCTGGCTGTAAACTGAGTCTGAGAGGAGCCATGAACACACAGGAAATGCAGAAAATACAAAGACAGAAGAGCTTTGCTGGAGACCAACCCAAAACAGCGTGGCATGGGATGACAAGAACATTCACAAAAGTTAGTATTAGCATATAAAAATCCTTCAAATCCTTGTGAATTTCTGGGGGGTAGGGAGGAGGTGCAACCAAGACAGGGGTTATCAAGACTGGGAGAAAGAACCAGTGGATTCAGCAGGATCCACCCTCAAGTGACTCAGCCACCAAAAACATCAGGTGACAGGGAAGGCCCTGACTGGCTGCACGGGCCAGCAGCTGATCCCTGGTGGTTCAGAAACTCCCCAATGCAAACTGATTCTTAAAATAAAAAAATGAAACAGGGGTCAACTATTGAACAAATTTTCCCCATGTATACAACTCATATGCTGCTTTATGCTAACAAGTTAACTTGAAAACAGCAGACACTTAAATATCTATTGTAAGGACAGAAAATGAAGGATACAAAAGATAATGGAAAATAGGAAAATCAAACCCCTTTTAAATAAGGATGATTACACAGAAACTTACATTTTGAAATACAACTATTTTTTGAGACATTTTCACTAAGAAGTGTTGAATAATGATGAAGAAAATTATTAATAGTTAATATAGTATTAAATATTTCATTCTGGAGTGATGAACTTTTATAAATATATGCAAAGAATGAATACTTCGTGATCAGTATTAAACCACAGGAGAACAGAGATTTCTGAGTGAATTGAAGTAACAATTCAATTGAATGAATATGTCCCCAAAGACAGTGCAACATGATAGTACAAGAATCCAAGTTCAGATGAAAATACAGCATATAATAAAGGCAGCATTTCCAATAAGAGAAAAATTAATGTAATAAGCAGTGTTGGAAAAACTAGATTGCCATTTAGAAAAATACAAAATTAGATCTGTACCAAATACTGTATCTTAGGGTAAATATCAAATACATGAGAGATTTGAATTACATTTCTTAAAATAAAGTATATCATCCAAGGACTGGAAAAGAAAACATAGGCAAGTTCCTTTATACTCTGGGAGGAAAATCTAACCTTTCAAATTTAGACATAAAATTAAAGACTGATCAATTTAATTATATAAAAAGATATAACTATATAGACTATATAAAAAGAGCAAAAATAAAAAATACTATAGAAAAATTATTGTTTTGATGTGATAATGTTTTAATTATGTAGGGTTTTATCCTTAAGACACATATCCTAAGTATTTTATGATGAAGTATCATAATTTCTATAATTTAAAGTGCAACAAAGCTGTGTATGTGTGTAAAGAGGTATAACACAAATATGGCAGGTTTATTGAAGACTGGTGAACTCAGGTGGTGAATATAGAAGTGCACTGCAATATTCTTTTGATTTTTTAATTTTTTAAACCTAACTAGTTGTAAGTGGTTTAGGGGGGAGATACAACATTAAAAGTCAAAAGGCAAATGGCAAGGTAGTAAAATTCTGGAACACATCACAAACAAAGGGATCATATTCCCTTTAAAGTATGCTTCTAAATTTTTGAAAGAAAAACACTTAAAACTGATGAGACATGGCAAAAGATAGAAACAGTTTTCTAAAACACAAGTACCAATGGCTTTTAAATAAATGAAAAGATGTTCAATTACACTAATAATACAGGAAATGGATATTAGAACTACACAGGGTTACAATTTCTCAGTTTAAGTTTAGCAAAAATCCAAGTTTGATGATATATTCTGTTAGCAGAGTATGGAGAAGAAAACACTGCCAGTAGGAATGTTAAATGGTATCATCTCTATAGACAGAAGTCTGGCAATACCTAGCAAAATTGAATATGCATTTATCCTTTGATCCAGGAATCCCACTTCTAAGAATCTATCTTAAAAACAAGCTGGCAGAATTATTAAATAACTTATGCATAAGGTTATACAGGGAGACAGTATTTGTAGTAGTACAAGACTAGAAATGATCAAAATGTCAACCAACAGAGAATAAACTATGGTTATCATGATGGAATGCTATAAAGCTACAAAAAGGAGTTTCATTTTTTTGTATAGATGATTTCCAAGATCTATTACTAAGTGAACAAAAAAAAAGGAATGAAAAGGTTAATGAACACTATAAATAATGAAAACAAACCAGTATCTTGCACCTTCTAATATGAAAGAGTAGGAAGGATACAACATCGTTTCAGTGGTTTGTCAGTCCCATATGCTAATCCTAAATCTAGTCAAGAGAAACTATCAGGCAAAACCCAAACAAGGGACGTGCTACAAAATAACTGGTCAGTACAAAAATGTGAAGGGCGTAAAATATAAAGAAAAACTAAAGAATTTTTCCACACTGAAGAAGACTAACAAGAAAACTACTAGGCTTATTGTGCTAGCCTGGACTGGCTCTTAGAGCAGAACAAAAATTATTTTTGTTTAGCCATAAAGGAAATTAATGACAAAATTTGAATAAAGTTTGTAGACAAGATATGGTATTATTTCACTATTCACTTCCTGATTTGAAAACTGTACTATGACTATGTAAGAAAATAGTCTTGTTCTTAGGAAATCTACACGGGTAAAGAGAAAATTGTATCTGCAACTCACTTTCAAATGACCCTGGGAAAATAAACCTGTGTGTGTAGTGTGTGTATGTGTGTGTGTGTGTGTGCACGCATGCACATGTAGACAAAAAGAGAGATAGACAGAGAGATGGATTAGTGGATAGGAATGAGGGAATGAGAACGCTGGAAGGGAGGAAGGGTAAATTGGAATCCTTAACCCTACTTTTGCAACTATTCTTTAAGTTCGAAATGAATTTAAAATAAGAAAAATATTCAGAATAGTAAATACACTATGTTCCCTTTTATGTAGAGCTTTAGGGGCCAAATGAAAATATATTTACATGTGCAAAAGAGAAACAGTGAAAAGATAACCCCAAAACTAATAAATATGCATGTTTATATACAGGATGAAGAAGGACAAATGTAGAGAGTAGACATCTCTGAATGTACCATGTGAATAGCTTTGATTTTGGAGTCATATATTCTATTCAAAAGATAATTTTTTTAAAGTACTAAAAGCTAAAAACAAACTTATTAGTATCTCAAATTGGTGACATAGCATATACAGAAAAGTCACTACTTTGAAGCTTTTTAGAACACAGTATTTTGACAACAAATACATCATAGAATATATTCTACAGATAGAGAAAACACCAATAGATTAAAATTTACTCATTGTTATTATAGTGGCAATATTGATACAGCATTATTTTTAAACTATTCCATATATGTAAGATGAAACAAAGCGAAGGTTTTTCAGTAAAAATAAAAATGTACATATTCCTTCTTCATGAAAGAGAAACAGGACTCCCTGAAGGCAGGGTTGATGCCAGGCCCAGGCAGGAATGGAGAGATAAGCCCAGGATTATCTTGACCTGGCACAAAGCAAAAAAAGTCATAAAAAATAATGGAAAAAGGGAAAAACAAAAAATGAATGAGCTGATGGCAAAAGGACACAGGAACCAAACTGAAGAGGTTGCCCCTATCAAAATACTAACATGAACATTGAGAAAAATCAAATGACTACAAAGCTGGGTATGGTGGTACATGCTTGCAGTGCATGTCCATGTTTATAGCAGCACAATTCATATCAGTTCCATCTTGGAAGCAGTGTATATGCCCATCAACAGATGAATGGATAAAGAAAATGTGGTATTTACCCACAATGGAGTACTACTCTGCCATAAAGAGGGAGAAATTTGTTGTTTGTAGGAAAATGGATGCACCTTGAGACCACAAAGTGAAAAAATCAAGACACACAAACTTAAATATTGCATGGTTTCTCTTAAATGAGAAAAACAAATTATAAAGAGCAATGTAAAAGATAGATACTATGAAGGAGGGAGATAGCTCTTTCTCAAATGGGAAGGAATTCGTGAGATGGAGGGAGGAAAAAGTAAGTGGGGAGGGAGGAAAAGGGCATGAAAACAAATTAAGATGTGCGATGTATAGCAACAAATCCACACAAGAAATATAAACATCATGTACTGCAAACTTGTACAGATTTTTTTTAAAAAACCCAGCATTTGGGAGGCTGAGACAGGAGGATCAAAAGTTTGAAGCCAGCTTGGGCTTCATAGTGAAATCTTGTCTCAAAAAAATATAGTGAATGTAAGAACATCTATGCATTCATGAGTCTCAAAAAAAACTGTTAGAGAATCCAGTGTTGCACAACCTTCCAGATAACTGCAGCATTTCCTTGAAGTCACAGGGGTGCTGCTCCAGACCAGGGAATCATGACAGCCCAGTACTACAGGTCAACTCCATTTGTGACCTGATTCCAACACACCAAGTGTAAGCACTTGTATTTGAAGACAAGTGGAAAAATTTAACTACTGCCTGGGTACGTATGGGTTTTTGTTAATCTTCCTAGACGCATGAGAAAATGTCTACATCTTAAAGGAAACAAACCTTTAGGTATGCAGTGGTGAAATAACCTGATCTCGTGGTTTTCACTGACTTCAACAAGACAAGGGAAACAGATAAAGCAAAAATAGAAAAATCTTAAAAGAAACTGAATCTGGGTTACTAGAAGTTCATATTATTCTCCCTATTTCTGTGTATAACTTTTTTCATAATGAGAAGTTCTTAAACTCTATCTCCCAAAGATTTACTTAGACGCATTGCACAACGTGACTCTGATTTCTGGAAGGTCCTCTCCTCTTCCCAATAATTCAATTTAAGATTCATTAACAACTTTTGTGGATCAATTCCCAGGCCTCGCACATTCTAGGCAAGCACTCTACCATTGAGTTACATCCACAGCCCTAAAAATTTAAATAATAATTCTTTGTCATGTGTTCATCAGATAGCATATTTCAATCCTTAGCTCTGGTAGTTTTTAAATATTGATGATATTTCAAAGCACCATTCCTGGCCTGTATATCATTAGAAACAGTTTAATTTTCACTGTTATTGTTCTTTCTGCTGATCGTAATGGTTCACATTTATTGAACACTTAAAATGGTACAGCCAGTACTACCTTAGCCAACTTTCTGTTGCTGTGGGGAAAAACAAAACAAAATGAAACAAAACTATCTTACAGAAATCAGCTTAAAGGAGGAAAGACTTATTTGGGTTCCTGGTTTTGCTCGTGGTCACCTGGCTCTGTGTTTCTGGCCTTTGCAAGGCAGGACCCTCATCGTGTAGCAGGGAGCATGTGGTGAACAAATCTGCTCACCTCACAGCTGCCAGGAAGCAGAGAGAAAAAGAGGGAGGGACCAGGGATGAGACAGACCCTATCAGAGTCTGTCCTCAGTGACACACCTCCTCCAACTAGGTCCTACTCCTCCCGATAAAGCCATCAAATTATTAATCCACCACTAGGTAAATCTGCTGTTGAGATTAGAGTCATCATGCATGATCCAATCACCTTCCAGGGCCCTCCTCCGGGCCCTGCTGCACTGGGCCCCACATCTCCAACACAAGAGCTTTTGGGTAGGGAGGTTCCAGACCCAAACCATTCAAGTGCTGAGCACCTTTACAATCTCCTCATTTTACAAATCCACCTACTGACATTCTTGGAGATGGTTTACCCAACGCCACAGAGCTAACAAATGAAAATGCTAGAGTCTTTCCTGTACTTTTCTAAAAATGGAGGTGCCTCTGACCACCAGCTGTGAGATTTGGGACATATCACTTGGCTTCAGTTTCTTCATCTGCAAAATGAGGACGCTGGAATAAATGCTCTCTCAAACTCTGGACTCATCAGTCTACCCCTCTCCAAAGCAGTATTTCAAATGAAAAGAGTCCTAGTGCCCTGAGTTCAGAAATACAAAGTTATCTTCCTACATCTACCCTCTCCCCATGAGGAACTGTGCCCCTAGGAAACTACAGTGCAGGGGCTCTTTTCAGAAACCAAGAGAGATGATCTCCAGAGACATCAACACTTCCCTAAGTGCCTGGGTAGCAAGACTGCTGAGGAATGCAATTCATAGAGAGCAAGTTAAAGGACCAACTCCAGGGGAATCATACATAGAAAATTTGGAGAACCATGTGTTAAAAGGTAGGGGGATAAAAAAAGTCTGAAAGCATTCTCTCCCCCTTTCCTGCACCAGATTCCCTATTTCTTCCTTGTTTTCCTATTTGTCAACAAGATTAATGACTGTGCAAATTTCCACCATTTGAATGAATTGCCATTTGTATAACAATTCCTTAAATGTGAATATTTCAGCTGTATTTCCACTTTTTATAACAAGTAAAACAATGATTAATATAAGGATAAAATGCACAAAATATTTTACCAGACTTAGGCTATTTCTTTAGGATAGAGTCCCAAATTAAAGCATTATTTGGTTAAAGGGAATGAAAAGTTGAAGTGTCCTGATTTATACAGATATACATGTATGTATACATATGTACATAGATATACATAAAATCAAACTGCTTTCTCAAGGAGTTGTACCAATCTACACTCCCACCAGCAGCACCAAGATATCCTACTATTCACAGGATCTGTTCACATTTGTCATTTGGCTGTGTACTGACTGTTACCATCCCCGCTGCCTCCTCCACACCATCCGTTTCCTTTACAACAAGCCAAGGAACCCTCTCATGTTTCACTCCAAGTCTTCAGAGGACAATTCCAGGCAATTCCAAGTGCCTCTATAACTGTCCTTATCTGAAAAGAATGCCTTCTGTTACCCGTCGGTAACTTACAAAGACGAGAGAGATTCCATAGCCGGTGCAAGAGAAAGCTAGAGGTTCAGAAAGTATTAGGGAGCCAGATGTGGTGGCCCAAGCCTGTAATCCTAGTGCTTTGGAAGGCTGAGGCAAAAGGATTGCAAGTTCCAGTCCACTACAGGCAACTTAGCTATTTAGTGAGACCCTGTCTCAAAATAAAAAATAAAAGGCCGGGGATTTAGCTCAGTGGTTCTGCCTCCTGCCTCGCAAGTGCAAGGTCCTGAGTTTGGTCCCTGGTACAAAAAAATAAAATAAAATAAAAAAAAAATAAATAAAAATGGGGGTCGGGATGTAGCTCAGTGTGAAGGCTCTGGGTCTAATCCCCAGTACTGGAAAAAAAATTAGGGAGACTATTGTTTAATTTTAATAAAGAAAAAAGCCATACAAATAGGTTCCTACTACTTCTTTTAAACTGACTGAACCCTCTGCCTGCTGGCAATATTTTAAATAAAAAATGAACAGCGGCAGAACAAGTCCCTTGCTTGTATTTTGCCATTTGTTGTTTTTTTGTTTTGTTATGGTTTTTGGCTTTTGGAGAGGATGGAGTAAACCCAATAGAGATTTCAGCTTTATTGAAACAGAAGCTGAAAGCAGAGACACCCCTGTACAGTCCTCAGGGAAACGCAGACACCCGGGGCTCACTGCCTGTATAGTTATGTCTGTAGTAAATCCTTCCCAATTAATCAGGTTTCATGTTGGCTGAGTCTGACTTTGAGCTTCCAGATCACATGTGCAAACTACAGAAAGGTAAGGACTTCTGGTATGCTCGGAGAGACTTTCTCCAGACCCCTTGCTGTGCTAATGAACTGCTGGAATTCTTTATGTCCACATAAATAAGAAAAGGGGGAGCAGGTCCCGGTCTCCCTCTTCCAGCTGTTAAGACAATAAAGCATTTCATTTTCTAGATCTTTCCTAAAAATGAAAAACATCCTACAGGGGCCCAGAAATTATTCCCACTCCCTCTCAAAATGCAGATGATGATGGCAAATTGTCATATGATCAAGGCAAGTAGTAACTTTCTCAGAGAGTCCATGGGACCACTGAAATGATATGTGAAGTTCTCTATTCAGAAGCAGTTTTCTGAGAAGAGAGGCCAAAGCATTCATTAGATCCTCACAGGGTCCATGACTCAAGAGAGCCTAGCATTCTCTCTGAGGAGACGTCTGACTCACCCACAGAGATCTCCTGACACAGGCCTGGCCACATACTGGGTGTTCAACAACTTAGAAATACAAATTGACTAGTAGCTATTCAAAAAACTGTAGGATACACAGCGTTCTGCAAATGCTGATTAATCGTTCAAAGAAACTGTGGCCGGTCTTTCTTTTTTTAAAAAAGAAGAGTTGACTGTAGTATCGAGTTGGAGCACTTGCTAAGCAATTGGTGTTGATGAAACATTTTACAACCTTTTCACCAGTATCTTCTTATAACAACATTGTGAAGGAAGTCCATGACATATGCCCAGTGCCTGGAAGACACAATAAATGTTTTAGGGTGCTCGCTGACTGGTATGGAGTAAAAAGGTGGGGACAAAGGACCGATATGTGCACTTGTCCATCGACAGATGGCCAGTAGTCAGGAAGGACCCACAGGGCTCCCTAGAGACAGGGGAAGCCCTGCTGTATCCTGACACACATGTGGACATACACACACAGCTTTTTCTGCACGGAACCCTTCCAGAACTGGAAGGACACGGCCCCAACAACAGTTTGCAGCGGAGCTCTTGATAGAAAGGAGAACTAGGGCTGGGGATTTAGCTCAGTGGTTCTGCTGGCTGCCTTTAGGAGAAATAAAGGTCATCCCAGCTGCAGCCTGAAAAGCTACATTCACAGCATCAGCTCCCCTTTATATTTCAGGGAACATGATGATACATTTGTTCAGCAGTGGCATCAAAAGCACATCCAACAGTCAGAGAGAAGGGAAGCCACCAGTCTAAGCTGAGGAGCAGCTAGGATCTCTGAAAGCCCTTAGGGTCTGTGCTCTGGGGCTCACAATTTATCCTCTGACTTCCCTATCTGCTTCTTCTGCTGACACAAAGGTGATGGTAGCTAGACTACTTGAGCTCATGCCCCATCTAAAGAAAGAAAAACTAATGGCAAATTATCTAGTAAGAATGTATCAGTTGAGAGTGAGAGAGAGAGAGAGAGAGAGAGAGAGAGAAAGTTACCAAGAAGTCAGCACTAAAGTGTCAGACACAGGCTGCAATCCATTAAGCAGCACCAAGTAAATCTACGCACAAATCTAGTCGCTACAACCTGACATTAATCTGATAAACAGGCCCAATGTATGGAAACCTGCACTATCTGGAGAGACAGCCAATGCAAACAGAACGAAACGCATTAAAATGAGCTCTTGTCCTTGGGAAACTGAAGCCAGCATTTTCCAATTATGAGATTATGCCCTAGAAAATGGATTAATGCTGTCCAAAGAGGTATCTCCAACTCCATTCTTATTCCCTGATGCTGTGATATATAGAGGGGCGGGGGGAGAGAGAAAGTGAAAGATCAAGTAACTCATGAAATGGGTTTAACTTGGATTTAGACAATGAAACAAACACTGCCTCCCATTCCAAAGCTGAAGAAATATATGCTAATCACCCCCCCAACAAACACACTCAAAAAAAGAGACCACAGGAACATCAAAGAAAATTAAAGGGAAAGATCTCTGAGAAAATTGTACTTATTGAAGAGGATGTTAGTGTGGGGAGGGAGGAAGCCAGTGAAATTCTATTCCTACTGAACACAGTAGCTTCTAAAACCACCACTCACCCTAACATGAAAGAATGAAGAATGTCTCCTATTCATTTGACTTCTGTTTCCTAAGTACACATAAGCCATCTTTTGTGTGTCCATGACCGCTCCCCATGACTGGGTTGGAAGTCTTGCAAGAGTGGGATGTGTTTTCTGTGGCATCTGTCCCTTGCTGGTCTGAGTCTTTGCTCCAGCACTCTAAGTGTCTTTTCAGTAAACAGTGACTGACACTCAAGGCTTAACTTCTAAAACAACCACTCACCCTAACATGAAGGAGTAATGCATGAAACAATCTCCATCCTATGTATGGGAATAGCTATCCAGGAAAATTTCCAGTGTGTTCTAGAAGCTCTACACAAATGGGATTAGTGGATCTCCCCTGGGCATCAAGAGGTGGACACTCTAAAACATGGTTGATGATAAGCAGTCCTAGGAGTCAGAATTACAGAGGAAGATGGCGACACCAGGCCCCACACATAAAGGTGTGTCATTTCCCAGCTTGTAATGTGACACTGGAACTCATATTTCCTAGGCCAGGACCTCAGTCTCCAGGAGGCTGTACCTAGATCTTAAAGAAAACATCCCTTTTAAGATCAGTAAAGGAGGCAAAGGAGGATAGTACATCCAGCAACTGCAGCTTGAAAATTCTTTTCATGAAAGCCAATTCCACTTTCTTGGTCCTCTACCTTCCACCTTGCCTATCTGACATCCTGAGAGAACTCAGGACCCAAGAGGATTGTCCTGTGCAGATGCCAGGACAAATTCTCAGAATTTACAAACTGCATTCTTGCTATTATGGTTTAATGAGTTGGTAAGAAGTCAGTTTATTTTAAGTCAACTCTTCAGAGGCTGACCTCATCCCAGATAAAACTGGTAAAACTGACCTTGGAATTCATTCTCTTCCTTCCCTACCCTCTATTCCCCATTTTCTGTCTGAATCCAGTGCTTTTCTCTGAGCTCCTCTCCAAGACTCCAAACTGCCAGTAACAGTGGCTGCTGGTCTGCAAGCCACACACTGAAAAGTAAACCTCTATTCATCCCAAATGACATTTCCAAACATTCATCTTCCTCAGCCCCCTTCACAGCTACCTCTGATGGCTCCCACCATAGGGGACCCAGGTGCCAAATATCTCAGAGGTTCTTACACCTTTTTTTTACCACTTTAGTTTCTTCTACGCACTTAACAAAATTCGAAATTAGCTAGCCCACTTTATTTGTACAATTGTTTATCATTAGTCTCCTTCCTCTCCCCTTACCCATACTTCCAACACCCATGTTAGTTTGTAAAGCTCTGACAGAACAAAGATCATGAATGTCTGTCTTGCTCATTGCTATGTCCCCGGTACCCAGGACAATGTCAAGCTCATTAGAGGCCCTTGATAATATTTGTTGAATGAAAGAGCAAAAACAAACAAATGAAAGAAAACAAGTTGTTTTTTCTTCCATTAGGAGATATAACAGGAATTCTGGCCATTCTGGGAGCTGAATTAAGTCATGTGTATCGGTCACTATTTACTGAGAAGCCACTTAGAGTGCTGGAGCACAGACTCAGGCGAGCAAGGGACAGATGCCACAGAAAACACATCCCACTCTCGCAAGAACTTCCAACCCAGTCACGGGGAGCGGTCATGGACACACAAAAGATGACTTACGTGTACTTAGGAAACAGAAGTACAAATGAACAGGAGAATGTGGAGCAGAACCTAATGCTGTGGCTGGGCAGACACAGGTGGGATCACTGGGATACACTAGCAGGGAGAGCTGCTGAAGGAGGGGCTCGGTGACCAAGGAACCTGACTCTCAGGGTTAGTTTTCATACAGGATAGGTTATCATCTGTGTCATCATTTATGTCAACTTGGTTAGGATACAGTTCCCAGTTATCCATCAAACACAAATCTTAAGTGTTGCTGCGAATTTTGTAGATGTGATCAAGGTCCCTAATTGGCTGGTTGTAGGTAAAGGAGATTATCCAAAGAAATCGAGATGGGCCTGACCCAACAAGCTAAAAGGCCTTAGGAACAAAGCCAAGACTTTGTTCAAGAAGAAACTCTACCTGTGGACAGCAGCTCCTGCAGGACAAATTCCCCTCTAGATTTGGGGCTTGTCTAATAGCTCCCACGATCACAGAAGACAGCTCCTTGCCAACCACCACTTGAAATATTCTCCCATTGATTGTTGTTACGTTTCTCTCCGTAGTGTCATTATCTTGAAAATCATAACAAAATAATAATTCTCTCACTTAGGAGGGTGCTCAAGAGTAACTAGAGGCAGCTACTCTACTGTGGCTGCCACCCCCCTTGAGGGGAGGAAGTGTCCTCCTGGGTGGCCTAAGCTCCACATCACAACCCACTGTGGGGCTGGCAGGACTCCACTGGACAACCAGCCCCACTTCTACAGGCTTAATGTGTGAATGCCCTGCCAACCATGTCACACCTGGACTACCGCCAGTCCTGGTCCTACAGAAGCAACTGTGCTTGCTACAGGAACCAAGATAACCCAGCACAGGCTGGCTTCCAGTCTCAAGTGCCACCTCCCTGAGGCCATCAGGCAGAGAGGTGTTAGGTGTGCCCTTGCCCTTGTCTCTAGTGACCTGGAATCCTCAGCTCTGATCCTGTCAACTTGTCTCCGTCCATGACCCTTATCGTCACCACTTTCTACCTCATAAATCCACCAACCCAGTGCACCCATTCAGAGATGTACCCCAAGACAGCAGACAAACCACAAGCACTGAAGTCAGCATGATGGAGGAGCCACAGAATTGTCCAGAGGACAATTCCTCTCTCTGGATTCCCACATCTTTTCACTGGAGATTACAGCAATTCATCCCATAGGTCTATTTATGCAAAAAAGCGCTTTTACTATTATGTCATGGATCTGCTTATAGTGTGAATAGTCTCAATTTATGGCATATGCATGCCTATATTTGAGGGAGTTCTTAGGAGTGAGAGTAAGAGGAAAACATACACATTCCTTTTTCAGAAATGATAGCTTCATCACACCACTGACAAAATCATTCAATAGTCTTTTCAATGTGCATCCATGTTGGAATGTCTTATATTGCAAGCTCTGAGAACTCAGAGCCTGTCTAAAAGCCTAAATGTGTCCTGATGGTAAAACTCACAGACAAACAATAATGAATGATATGAGACTGGGATGCACCCTCCAGATAGCCACTAATCTAATGCCTTCAACTTGTTTAGAGATAAATCAATTGGAGCCCAAAGGGGTTGAAAGAAGTCGCCAGGGCTACTAAGTTAAAAACCCAGTGACAAGGAAAGCAGAACCCAGAGTCAACTCTCACGCCTCTTCTCCTAGAGGCCAGGATTCTGTTAACTCAAGATGACAACTCAGGCCTTCTTTCCCAGGCTTTGCTGGCTCCCACAGTCACTGTACAGTTTCTCTGTTGGCCATGCCAAGTAGAAGTTTGAAAGTACAGCAAGTCTTCATAACTAGTTTCCCACCATCAGAGACAGACAAGCTGATGGCAAAGAGACAGCTCTGAGAAGTGTGATTACAGACAGATGGTACCAGTTAGCTGGAAAATCTAGAGCTGAATTAAATAAGGCACCACTAAAAATAATAGGGATCCCAGAGTAACTCAGTGACCTTATGCTGCAGGACAGTGAGAAGAGTCAGGGCATGAGAGAACACCAGCTTGAATGGCCAGGAAGATGGGAACATTCATGGGTTTGGGTCAGATCCTTCAGGTCCCACCATCACTCACCACGATTACCCACAGACTGCCACCTCGGCACTGAGGCTTCCAGGACAGCAGGGTGACAGCCCCATGGATATGAGCTACTCCAACTCCTCCCCAACTTCAGCCAACCTTGGCATATCTCTGCCACCTTCCTAACAAGGGGCAGCACAGTTTCTTAATGACTGTGAGGGAACTCAGCAGCATCCAAAAAGGCCCTACTCCATTTTTAACCAGGAACATCCCCTTTATTATATTGACAGGCATCACCTCTCTGTACATCATCCATCAGGAAAGCCTTGGACTGCAGCAACTTTTGGGAACCAAGTCACACTGCTGACACTGCTTCTGCCTTGTGTCATTTAAGACCCTAAAACTGTCTTCACACATGCCATCAAGCCTAGTCTCCATTACTTATTCTGGCTCTACTGATTTTCAGACAAGAGAGCCAACAATGTTTAAAAAAGGGGTCATTCCTATGGGATGAGTTTCTCAAAAATGAGTCCCATCACAAGTCAATGAATTTGTATTAGCTTTCCCACTGCCAGAACAAATTCCCCAACACCCATAATTCAAAGGAGGAAATATTTATTTCGCTCACAATTTCAGAGGAAATTGCACAGTTATCTGGCCCCAAGGCAAAAACATGATGGCAAAGGGCATGGCATAACAAAGCTGCTTAGTTCATGGCAACCAGGAAGCAGAACAGGGGGAGAGCCCCAAAAAGAAAGGAGCAAAACACCAGATATGGACTTCAAAGTCATGCTTCCATGATCTACTAGACATATCAAGAAGTATGCTTTACCAACCTCCTACAGTAGTGAAAGGGAACCTTTCAGAGCTTTCAATGATAGAAACAGCCCACAGCAGTGCACATGCCATAGGTTCACCACCACTGACCTACAGCTTCCCAAGCCAATGAAGTTGATGATTATGCTTAACCCTCACAGAGCTGTTCTCCCTAGTCAAAGGTGGCACTTCTCACCCCAGCCACACCTGGGTTACAGGGGGCCTGTGCCAGACCATATGAGAGGTTCACTGCAAATCTCCAGTGGCTTCCACATTCTTGCCTGTATTCATTCTGTTCCCCAAACATACTGCACCAGTTCCCACCATAGGACCTTTAATTTCTACTTGTTCCCTCCATCTAAGACACTCAGGTCCTGTCTAACCTCAAAGAAGCCCCCAAATGTCCAGAAGTAGCACCCCAGTCACATGCTCAGACATGCTGTGTCGCCTTACCCAAATTTATTTCCTTCAAACCATTCATCACTGCCTAAAAATACCTTGTTTACTGTCTGACTGCTTGTAATTTGTTTCAGGACAGGAGTATATTTGTCTCATTCACAACTATATCCCCAGTGCCTGACACAGTACCTGGCATGGAGTATGTACATGCTCAATAAACATCTGTTAATTAAATGAATATCCTTGAGAAACTTCATAGCTATAGCTCAAGGCCTGGCATCAGACACCCTTGGTTCAAATGGTAGCTCTACTTCTTATTAGTGCTTGACCTTGGGAAAGTATTTAATCTTACCCAAAGTCACACAGCTAATACAATTATGTATGCCACGGGTCTTTTTAAGAATCAAATTTTATTAAGTATTAGACAGGACTCAGGATTATATACATGCCTGATGTACAGTAAGTTCTAAATAGAAATTACCAGTAACTGTTACTCACTTGACAATGGCAGTGATGATGGTGACAACAGCCTATGTCACATAGATGGGCCATTGCCATAACCTAAGAATATCGTGTGCTATTATTTTAATCTTCTGCTAAAAGAAAGATGCAGTGTGACAAAGGAGAGACAGCAAGAAACTGGAGTCAGAAGGCCCAGACTGGAGTCTCAGATGTGACAGGCCGTTCACCACCAACCCCAGCAGGGGTGCAGAGGAGGAAGAAATGAAATGGTACATTCGTGTGAAACACTAAACTCTACAGTGTTATTATTATGAATATTATCAATATTAAACTTCACCTTCCTACAGTTTAATATTCCCTGACCCTTGGGAATGTTAAAAGTTCTTGGCTAGCAAGGTATGGTGGTGTGCATTTATAGTCCCTTCTACTCAGGAGGCCAAGGATCACAAGTTTGAGGCCAGCCTGGGTAACATATGAGACTCTATCTCGAAATAAATACTATTTCAAAGAATAGGATTCAGTGGTAGAGTACTTCTAGCATGCGTGAGGACCTGGCATGCATAAAGGCCTTCTAGCATGCATGAGGCCCTCAGTCTCCAACACTAGAAAAAAAGTTAATTGGCTAGAGGATCTGCGCCCAAAAAGGCAATGAACTATAAATAATTCAGGGCAAAAACTCACCTAAGCAACAGAGTATAGGCTCAACAAACAATACAGGCATCCCTTGCCATATAGGGAAACATACAGAATTTAACTTTTTTTTTCAGTCCTGGAGAATGAACCTAGAGCCTCACACATGCTAGGCAAGCACTCTACCACTGAGTTACATCCCCAGCCCTTAACTTACTAAATAAGAGGAAAGTAGTAGGGCACAGGGCAGTGGAAATCCAGAGACCCGGGTTCAGATCCCAGCTATCCCTCTCACCAGCTTTTCCAAGGGCCCATGAGCACTTAGAAATCAGAAAAACAGATCCTATTCCATCCCAAGTCATTGTTGTCTGCAGCTGGCAAGAGGTAATGAGGGGACAGGACAAGGCTGAAGGAGAATCATAATTCTCACTAAGATACCTGCTTAGGAAAGATCTCCTAGGGGAGCAAACTTGGGTTACCTCCTTCAGCATGAGCTGATGGCTTGGTAAGCAGCTGGATCACGAACTAATACAGGAACTAATTCCAAACACCCAGTGTGCGTTCCATTTCCCTCCAGGAACTTAACTCTAATGTACAAAGATACTACGCAAATGAAGTTTTAGTACAAAGTAAATTTACATAAAACTTCCCTAAAATTCCTCTTTTGAGCCATTGTTATGCTCACCATTCCATTTTCATTTTATATTGTGCCACTGAAAACCTTCAATATATCCAAAAGTGGAGAAAATAATACAAGGAATGACCTCTATGGAGTCATTCCCTAGTTTTAGTCACCACCTACTTGGGGCATCCTGATTTCATCCATGCCCACTTATTTCCTCATTGGCCTTTACAAATCCAAGGCATCATATTACTTCAAAAGTAAATAATTCAGGCTGCATATTTACAGAACAAAGATCTTTCTTTAAAACATAACCTCAATACTACTATCCCATCTGAAAACAATTTCATCAGCCAATCAGCACTTGAATTTTCCCTAATCATCTAAAAAGTTTTTCACTTAAGATCCGAATGAAGTCCATCTACTGCAACTGGTTAATACATGTATATTTAATCTACAAGTTTACCTAACATTCTCCCTACCCCATAATTTATTAAAGGCAGTTATTGGCAAACTTGGATCATTTTTCCTGCAAACATCCTAACAGTCTAGATTTTGCTGATTACATTTCCATGGTATTATTTAACAAGTTCCTCTGTCCCTTGTACATCTTTTAAAAAATGTTAAATCTGGAGGCTTGATCAGATTAGGCAATATTTTTGCAAGAATACAAGAGGCCCACAATGTCTGGTTGTCTCCCCTTTCATGTAACCATCAGTTATTACTGACATTGCCTAAATCTATGGATTGAATTATTAGGGATTTCAAAATGGTAAAGGTTTTGCCATTCTCCTTTTATCTCTTTTTTTTATTAATTATATTGGTACATTTAAGGTAAACAATGTAATGACATTCATCATTGGAAATTTGCACCTTTACATAATCCACCTTGGTTCTTTTTTCTCCATTCCTCTGCTCTCCCTTCAACCCCTCCACCCCTCCCTATTTACAAAGACTTTGTTTCGATTTTTGCTTTTTCTCGTATTAATTCCATTCCCTTCTTTCTTTTCCCCTACCCCTTCCATTTTCCCTTTGCCTTAGCACCTTTTCTTCCTATTTCACATTATATATTATACATTTTAGTCCTTATTTACACTTTCAGTTTCTCACACTAGAGAAACTATTCAGTATTTACA